>NCQT01072905.1:2365-13492 GCA_002740465.1 Stenocereus thurberi
CTCTATTTTAATTGATGGGTAGTTATCAATTTCATGAATCTGCATCAATTTTGGTCATATATGCCCTGTTTTTCTCATTCGCTCATCTTCTATTTCTCTCTCCTAAATTAGCTATAGCCCAGCAGGGGGATGGAGTTTCAATCACTTTCTCCGATTTCCAAGCCCTTCTAGCGATCAAGCGTGAGCTCATCGATCAACGAGGAACCCTAAAAAGCTGGAATGGAAGTAGAAATTCAGCTTGTTCAGGCAGCTGGGCAGGAATCAAGTGTATCAAGGGACAGGTTGTTGCCCTGCAACTGCCCTTCAAAGCCTTAGGTGGTAGGATTTCTTCAAAAATCGGGCTCCTGAAAGAGCTCAGGAAGCTCAGCCTTCACGACAATCTCATTAGGGGAACTATCCCTTCATCGATAGGGTCGCTTCCTAATCTTAGAGGGCTTTATCTCTTCAACAATCGCCTTTCGGGTTTCATTCCCCCTTCTATTGGGAGCTCCCCTCAGCTTCAAGCTCTTGATCTTAGCAACAATTTTCTTGTTGGGTCTGTGCCTTCTACCCTTGTTAGCTCTCCCAGGATTTATAGGCTCAATTTGAGCTTCAATTCGCTATCGGGTTTGATCCCTGCTAGCTTTTCAGGCTCTCCTTCTCTCACTTTCCTTGCCCTTGAGCACAACAACTTCTCTGGTTTGGTCCCGGATTCTTGGGGTACCCCTTCAAAGAAAGGGGGCAATGCGGTGTACCAATTGAGCTCATTGACCCTTGATTATAACTCTCTTTCTGGGACTATCCCACATTCTTTGGGTAAGTTGGGTAAGCTTGAGGAGTTGTCCTTGAGTCATAACAAGCTTATCGGGACAATCCCAGATGAGATTACTAGGCTTATGGATCTTAGGGTTTTGGACTTGTCTGCCAATGGCATCAATGGGAGCTTCCCAAAAGGGTTTGATAGTTTGAAGAACCTCTCAACACTTAATCTCAAGGCTAATCACCTTAGTGGACCTATCCCTCGTTCCATTGGGAACCTCTCCTCAATTGCCCTCCTTGATTTGTCACAAAACAACTTCACTGGTGAAATCCCAACCTCCCTTGGAAACCTCTCAAATTTAACCTCTTTCAACGTATCCTACAACCATCTCTCAGGGCAAGTCCCGCCCCACCTTTCTAAGAAATTCAACTTATCCTCCTTTGTTGGGAACCTTCAACTGTGTGGGTTTAGCACTTCAAACCCTTGCCCTTCTCCCCCACCTGTTATGTCTCAAGCACCTTCTCCATCATTTGAGGCGAAAGCCGCCCACCATAGGAGATTGAGCACCAAAGACATAGTACTCATAGTTGTGGGATCACTCCTCGTTATTTTGCTTGTACTTTTCTGTGTTTTGTTGTGCTGTTTGATCAGGAAAAGGATAGCTTCTAAGACAAAGAACGGCAAGAGGGGTGGCATTGAAAAGGGCTTGGCCACAGTTGGAGCAGGAGCCGGAGGAGGAGCAACTAGTGGTGAAGCTGGAACCAATGGAGGGAAACTGGTGCTGTTTGATGGACCTTTCGTGTTCACGGCTGATGACTTGTTGTGTGCCACCGCAGAGATCATGGGCAAGAGCCCATTTGGGACCGTCTACAAGGCAACACTAGAAGATGGAACACAAGTCACCGTCAAGAGGCTCAGGGAGAAGCTCGCTAAGAGCCCCAAGGAGTTTGAGATTGAGGTTGCTGCCCTTGGAAGAGTTCGCCACCCGAACCTTCTTCCCCTTAGAGCCTATTACTTGGGTCCTAAAGGGGAGAAGTTGCTTGTCTCTGATCACCTCTCTAAGGGAAGTCTTTCCTCTCTCCTTCATGGTAAGTGATTTAACCACCGTCTGTAGCCATTTCATGATTTGATTAGACTAAATGAATAGGCCCCTTTGGAGTTTAGTTGAGAATCTAGTTAATTTCATATGGACTGAGATTGAATAAATGGAATTTTCGCATTGCTGTAGTTTGATTTGTGTCGATTTGAGTTCAAGTCAAATTCCGGTTGCTTTATACTCATTCCAGGTTTTGGTAGGGAGTGTTAAAGATTTGTCAACTTCAGATTTGGACATTTCACCTCGTATAAGTTTCGTATTCATGGTCATGTCAGGAATCTGGACATTGGAATGTAGCACCGTCTGGTATACATTTCATCAATTTGGGTTTGCACTTCAATGTTGCATTGCCTAGTTTTCATTTTGAGTGCATTGGATAAATTGCCAAGTTTAGATTAGAACCTGTTATCTACTGTAACTATTATGTCGAAGCCCATGTCATGAACCTGTACATTCGAATTTTTGCAGCCCGAGGACAAGAAACCACAGTCGATTGGCCAACAAGGATGAAGATTGCAATGGGCATAACTCGAGGGCTAAACCACCTCCACACCCAAGAGAACCTAGTCCACGGAAACCTCACATCGAGCGACATCTACCTAGACGAGCAAAACAACCCCAAGATAGCAGATTACGGCATCCACAGGCTAATGACAGACTCAGCAAACACCAACGCGATTGCCACTGCTGGCTCAACAGGCTACCGAGCACCTGAGCTACCGAAGACCAAGAAACCCACTACAAAGACAGATATTTACAGCCTTGGAGTGATCATCTTGGAACTCCTAACAGGGAAGTCCCCTAGTGAGACCATGGATGGATCAGGCTTGCCCCAGTGGGTGGCATCAACTGTTAAGGAAGAATGGACTAACGAGGTGTTCGAATTGGATTTGATGAGGGATGTTTCCTCTACTGGGGATGAGATGCTTAACACTTTGAAGCTTGCCTTGCACTTGGTTGATCAGTCACCTGATTCAAGGCCAGATGCTCAGCAAGTTCTTCAGCGGCTTGAAGAGATCAGCCCCACAATGGCTGCTGAATTACCCACTGAGGAACCTGCTGAGAAAAGCCACCATTGATTTGGTAAAACTGTAATGTTATGTACATATATGGCATGATTGTGTGATTCTTTTATTCTTTTTGTTATAGGGGATTTTACAACAGTTGTGATTTGGGCTGGTGCTTTTTTCAGTTTTTTAGCATTCTTTATTCTTTCAAAATGGAGTAATAAGGTGTTCTCAACTGTAATGATCCTGTATTGTGTGATATATATTACATATAGTCTTTGAAGAAACTCATTTCAGCTGTTGTAGCGCATGTTTAAATCATTACAAGATTTCTTGGTTTTTTTTTTTTTTTTTTTTTTTTTTCAAGAAACAGATTATATGATTCTGTCTTGTAGTTTTCACACCCCTCCCCCCCCAAATGATTGTGTTGGGAAACTGGTGTTTGAGATCATTGTCAGGGTTCATCATGTTCTTCATGAATTTGAGCATTAATGTTGATTGAGAAGTAACGGTCACATTAATGAGCATTGATTTGGCAGTTACAAGAACATCAATTCAGCAATAATTCTCTAATTCTGTTATATGCTGTGTGCTATTATAAAAGAAGAAAAACAGATCACAAAGATGTGAGCAAAAATCAGAAACAGTTACAAATCAATCTCTCTAGCTTCTCTCTCACAACGTTACCATCTAGGAGGTTTGGGTTTGGAGTGTGACATTCCTGGTGACTCCAGTAGCCACCATGTTCGCGGGCACTACTCAGCAAGCGTGACCCAGGCATATGTGACCCAGGCATAGCTTCCGCGCATCAAGGTAAGTCCTTAAATTTTCCAACAGTGGTATTAGAGCCTTGTCTGATTGTTGCTAGCCCCGACTAATTCATGTTGCCCTAAATTTGAGATTAATTAGTTTAATCAACAAATCTGTGTGATAACAGAACATGAATGTCGGTTATATGCAAATGACTAATCTGATTATTAAGTTTATATTATTCTGTGTGACATAATATTAAGCCAAACCGACACTAATGATTTTGCTGCACTGGCATATGCCTAATTTTAGGTTATTCTGTGTGAATTAAGATTATGGATATATGCTAATGTTTTTTGGCTAAGAATTAATATACCACATCACCCTAATATGATTCTGTATTGCGATTAAGTGATTTCTATTCTGTATAACATGAAATCAAACAAAACCAAGATCTTGATGTTCTTAAGATCAGACTACCCTTCTCCCCCTTAGACTCTAAGGCATTTGAAATCCAGAACTTTAATCTTTGTGATTTAGATCTGGAACAGAGACTCTCACTCATAATTTCCTAACTTAGATCTATTTTTCCCCAGCTTTAAATGGGCGTCCTCTGTCAGCCACCCCACAGGCTCGAACGCAAACCCAAAAAAAAAAGTAATCAGATATACCTAAGCCCACCAGAATCACCGAAAGGGGCGGCGTGTGTGAGTCAGCGCCATCGACAAAAACTCCTTTTGGTCATTTTCTTCTTCCGTAAGCCCTTGAATGCCGCCGATCTAGTCATTTCCATCGCGAGACCACACAAAATACCAATTCAGCCGCACGCGTATGTCACATGCCGCCACGGAGGTGGCACGTTGGGCAAGTGAACGGCCTCTAGCGGTGCGTCAGCAGTCGATCTACATGTTGCTAGTGGTGGTTATGTCGGAAGGTGAGTAGATGAAGGCCGTAGGCTTGGTAGAGAAGAGATTAGCGGCGGTTTTGATCATGTGGGTTGATTTTGCGGAATATTTCGAGTAACCACGGTGGCCTGTGTCGGAGGTGACACGGAAAAGGGCCATGGGATGGTGGTTGTCTCGGGTGTTCGCTGAGAAGTATGAGGGTCATAGAGACAGAAGGGCCACTTTAGAGAGAGACTGGGGTTGTACAGCTGATGAAGAGAGGGAGAGGCCTCAATGAAAATGAAGTGCAGGCCGAATATAACGGGGGAGGGGGCTTGGGTATTATTATACAAAGTATTTTTAGCTTTTATTTTTGGGTTTTAATTCAATGATTATGATTATTAGCTATCGCATGATTTCTAATTGAATTATGATGATATCTATAAGTTGATTTGGTTCATGCAATTAGTTCATTAGTTGAATTAAGGTTTTGAATTAATTATTTTCAATTCAGAATGCATAAATTCTTTATAAAACATTAATATGTTTAATGTCGTATATAAATTTGTTTTATATAGGCATCAACTTGAAATTTTCATGCATAGGGGTCAGTAAATAATCAATTGAATTGAAGTTATATGAATTTATTTCATATATAAAATGAGTATGTTTTATAACATATATTATATAGATATATTTTATATAATATTTGCTTGCATGAATATGTTTCATGATGATCCTTTTATTTAATAATATATAGTTTATGCAAATACATGAGCAGTTGTGATCTAGTTAATTGTTCTATCATTGCTCTAGCTAACAAAGATGTTTCATGGAGTTTTGCATGAATTAGTCTCATACCATAATGTTTAAATATGTAGGATATTTGATCATTTTATGAATTTGTTTCATGAAATTTAAATTTGCAATATTACATGAATACGTTTTGTATAATTTGCGAATATTACTTTGAATTCGTTTCATGCAAATTTTGGAATTATATGCATCTGTTCTATATAATTAATTGCAATTAATACTTAGATATATTTCATGTTACAAATTATGTTGCATTCGATTACACGAATATGTTTCATATCAATCACCAATAGTAGTATTATATAAATGTATTTTATATATACGAACTACTTGAGTTGTAGTAAATTTGCTAATTGTTTTAGCACTTTTTCTTTTCCCAAATCAATGAATATGAATTTGTTTCATGTTTCCTACTAATATTTAGTAGCAATTTATGAATTCGTTTCGTAAATTAAATTTGTAATATTATAAATGTGTTTTATAATTCACGAGTGACATTTGAATAAGTCTCATGTTATTAATAATTATATAAATGTGTTTTATATAATGTCCTTGGGCTTTAATGACTTTCTTTTGTAACATGTTATTATTCGAATATGTTTCGCAATTATTATATAAATACATTTTATGTAATAATCTGAATTTTATGGTTGATATGTCATTGATAGAGTTTTAAATGACATATTAATAGTTATATAAATTCATTTTATATAATGATATAATTTACTGTAAATTTGTTTTACATAATTTGACCGAATATCTTTGTGATATTTCTAAAGTGTTCATTAGTTTAACATAATGCTCTCCATAAATTTTGTTTTATGGAATAATGTGATAATTAAATTATAAAAACTTCTAGTTCATATTTGTATGTGATGATTATGATCTTAGCGAAATTTTCGATCATGGGACATGAATGATGGAGTTTTTGATGATTTAATTACTTGAAGATATACCTAATGTCCTTCTTTAAAATATATACTTCTAGATAGGGATGGGAATTGGGCAGGTTCGGGGCGGGTTGAGCTATACTCGTACACATATCCATTTTCAAAAGTCAAACCCATACCCATATCCATACCCATACCCATCAGGGTTTTCGGGTTTACAGGTTTTATTCGGGTCTATATAGAGTGCGCAAAATATCACCCATATTCAACCCATATTTGCATACACGGTATATTTGATTAGCAATTTCAAGCGACGCCACTAAAATTCATGTGGGATAAACTCACACAAGTTAAAAATGTAAAAAAATTTAATTTTTTATTTTTACATAAATAAACACTATGCACTTAGAGTTTGATGCCAAACATTTATTTTTGAATTTACCGTATTTTGGTCACCTTTTATTAGCAAATCGGGTATACAATTGGGTACGGGTTTAAGAATCCATACCCATACTCATACCCATACCCATTTTCAAGCACAATACCCATGCCAGCCCCATACCCTTTTTTTATAAGTTTTTATACTCATACCCGCTATAAATGGGACAGGTTCGGGGTGGTTCTTCCGGTTCGGGGTGGTTCTTCCGGTTCAGGTGCAACTGTCATTCCTACTTCTAGATATGGCAATTAAAATATGGTTGATAATTTGTTTACTGATGTATATCTTGATAGTGCTGACTATGACACAAAGTGTCAGAAGATTCAATTTCTTCTGAACGAGCGTGAAGTGTTGGAACAATTGTCAGGTTATAGGTCTCTTAGAATGGCAAAGATGGCACTGCTAGTGAGCAGTATTGAGAAAACTTAAAGGCATCCCAGAAATGGTTCGAGATTAGGTTAATTAACATGCTATATTTTGTTGTATTGTATCAATGACGATCTAGTGAGGGAATTGAAAGTTATCCCACTGTTGAATGCACATGGTATTAGCTCAGCATCATGTTCATCCAGATTCATTTCCTCTTAAAGTTTCAGACCTAAGGGTGGCATTGCCAAATGAAAAAGGCTAAGGGAAATAAAGAGATGCATATAGCACGTGTGAAGTGCTATAACTGTGAAAATAAGAGACCTTCCGCTCGAAATTGTCCTCAGACGATTAAGGTACCTTCTTTTACAGTTGGTCCTGGATAATATATAAGTTCCCAAGCATCAGTTGCCAATTATGATCCTTAATGGCCTGGGAGAAGCACATGTTCAGGATTGAGTTAACTTTGTGAACTTTCACCGGTACTCAGTGAGTTCACAAATTGTCATTTTAGATAACAATGATGAAGAAGATGTACTTGAATTAAGGACACATCATCTGAAAGTCCGTGAAGGAATATGTCTCTTCTTCATGATGCTCTCTATGCACCTGGAGTGCAACGTTCCCTTGTGTCTTTTGTTTAAGAGAATAGTCTTCTCTTTAATTTTCATCTAGATGTCTTAGATATTGTATACAATGGCAATTTGCTTGGCTATGTCACATTGAAAGGTGTTTTCAATGTTTTAGACGAAACAAGACATCTTCCATCTTTGCCTCTTTTTCAATTCAGTTTTAGGCATGCTCGACTTGACCATGGGGGTCAAGATAGAATTATCAAGCTAGCTAAATCTAGTCTTTTAATGCTGACTCATTAAGGTTAAGGTGCCCATGTGAGAGTCAAGTTTAGCTAGCAAGACAACTATGAAGTTCTTTAGTAAGGCTTCGAGCCCATCGAATCTCTTAGTGCTCATTCACTGCAGATGTCTACAGGCCCATGATGTGAAAGCACATCATGGAGCGATATATTCGTGATGTAGGTATGTGTACCTATTATCTCACTGCTATTAGGCACTTGATGAATTCATATACTTTATAGCGGAAGTCGCAATCAATTGGAACGAAATATTCGAACTTTTCTCCCCAACGAGGTCATAATTATCTTCTTCGTGAAATGAATTCCCGTAGTGTCAATTTTCTTAAGGATAAGTTCCTAAGCTTTTGGTGAAACTTAAAAAGGACCTCAATTTGTATGAATTACAACAAGATCTTCAACCATCTCTCGATGAAGGGGAGGATTTGAATTCCCACTAAGTCACCAAGGATGGTACAGCTTCCTTATTCAATATGAATGGTGAAGTTTTGTCTGTTTAGGAGAATGAGTCATTCTCAATCTCCAAATGTTGAGGAGAATAAGCCTGAAAATGAGGTTTATCCTCAATATCTCATTCTTGAACATGCTATTAGTCAACGTGTTCAGGATCCCACATCCAATAAAAAGTAGGAATAATTTTATCCTCATGCTCAGGATGCCATACCTGTTAGAGAAAGGAGGAGGGATTCCTAATCCCATACCTCTTAGAGAAAGGGGGGATTTATCATCTAGATAGACTACTAATGAAGGTCCCCAGATCCAAAGCAATGGGTATAGAAGAATTCCTTGATGATATTTCTAAGTTAAAGAGGATGTATTCCTATGCACTTCTTTGGAAATTTGAGGAACCTACGTCTTATTAAGAGGTGATTGATTCACCACATTACAAATAGTGGATGGATGTTATAAGAAATGAGATGGACTCTGTGGGAAGAAAAAGTTTGAGAACCTGTTAATCCTCCATCCCAACGCAAGTCTATCAAAGACAAATGAGTTTTCCAGATAAAACATTGGGCAAACGGTTTAATCGATAAGTTCAGGCCTGACTACTCCTAGCCTGTTTGCCTATTTGAACTTTAAGTTGTTTGAAATGGACGTAAAGACTTTTTTCCTCAATGGTAATCTTGAGGAAGAGATTTATATGAACTAACCCATTGGTTTTGTATCAAAGGGACAAAAGAACAAGGTGTATTGTCTTGAAAAGGTCCATATATGGTCTTAAGCATCCTTCTAGATTTAGGTACATTAGATTCCATGGAGTTATAACTTAGTTTGGCTTATCTATGGGTTCAAAAGACCATCATATGTTTGTCAAAAGCTCAACATGGGGGATTATGTTTCTTACCATGTACGTTAATGACATACTACTAGCTGGGAAAAACTAGGAGTTGATCGAAGCTACTTGAAAGTGGCTATTCTATGTCTTCGATATGAAGGACATGGGTGAAGTTAGGTATGTCCTTGAAATGAAAATAATTCAAAACCGTCCCAAGATGCATGCAAAAAAAGGTTTAGGAATGATTTTGGATTTATAATTCTGAATCCCTAGGTACTCCAGTTGAGATGGGTTTAGTCTTGAGTCTTGATCAATGGCCTAAAACAGATCATGTAATAGAGACAATGAACAATGGTAGTGTCGTAGGAAGCTTAATATAAGCCATGTTATGTACACAACCTGACATTTGTTTTGTGGTTGATTTGGTACGTCATTATCAAAGTAACTTGGGTTTGGCTAAGTGGCAAGCCATCAAAAGAGTTAAGTGCTACCTTCGTGGTACTGCTGACTTAGTCTTATGCTATCAATGAGAGAACTTAAGTCGAGAGGATACTTAAAGGTCGACTGGGATGCTGACCCGGATGAGTCTAGGTCAACCTCAAGTCATACCCTCACTTTTGGTGGAAGAGCTATGTCATGGTTCAGTAAGAAGCAAAACTGCACAATAATCTTAGTTATAGAGGCAGAGTATATGTCTCGTTACCATAGAGACAAAAAGCGTTGCCATAAGGTATATATAGACTAACAAGATGATTATGTTCTATTGACTAAACCTTTTCCTAGTGATGCGTTCGAAGCTCATTTGTTGAGTCTAGGAATTCATAAGATTTAGTGCTTAGATATATCTTATGATGGATATGTTTCCTTGCAAATGAGTAAAATGCTTATGATTTGTTGTTGCATGTTAGGCATATTGAAATGTTACAGGCTTCTGATTTGCCTTGTCACACAGGCAATCGCCCTATCGCTTGAGTAGCGGGCAGGATGAGACTGAATCGTATTGGCACTTGGTGTGCAATATTGATTACTTACGCTGAAAGTATATGAGTAAAATGAATAAAGTCGCCTTAGTGAGTCTAAGATGAGGCTCGAGGGAGTCGAGTATGAAATAAGTTTTCATATTAAAGCCTTAAAAGCTTAATCATGAGTGTCAACACTAACATTTAGTATGTTGATCTAGTAGCTCAGGTTACATTTTTTAGGTGAAAATCTAGACTGACGATTCGCATGGCATAAAGAGTGACGTACCCAGCTGAGTGGAAGTTGTGCCATGACACACATTTCATACTTTGTGTACTTATGAGTCAACCCATTCATAGAGTGACAATTGACCTCCCTATCTCTTATCACTGTACGACCCGATGGACGATGACCCTTCAACTTAAAGCTATGATATGAAATCGAAGCATGATGATGTTACCTTAATGTGCTTCTTAATGGCCATGAATTATACAGTTCAGCGAGAACACGTTAGGAAAGCAGTCAAGCTGAGATGGAATTTCATGAGTGTTTATGGAAAAATATATCCATCATCACCATATGAGCCTGGGCGATTATATTGAATATATAATCATATGATATATCATATGGCATAAAGGGATTACGTATGCCACTGGTGATGCCGAGGATGATTTGGAGTATTGTATTTTATGAAAGTTTTATGTCAGTTAGATGATGACTTGATATAACACTACTACTTTATTTTGGTCGCACACTCAATTCCCAGTATGAAATGTGAGGAGATTCGTTGGCAAAGAGATATGAGATTTACGGTTTATGTGACCGAGGGGGAGCTGTTGACCGGAGAAGTAACGGTCACATTATAATGAGCATTGATATGTCAGTTACCAAAATATTAATTCAGTAATGAATTCTCTTATTCTGTTATATGCTTTATGCTATTATAAAAGACGAAAAACAGATCACGAAGATGTGGGCAAAAATCAGAAATACTCCCATACAAATCAATCTCTCTGGCTTCTCTCTCACAACC
>NCQT01072924.1:3920-14332 GCA_002740465.1 Stenocereus thurberi
ATAAGAGGCTACCCCTAGGATTAAAAGGCAAAGTCTATCGGATGGTAGTTAGACTAACTGTTCTTTATGGATCAGAATGTTGGCCTCTCAAAAAGACGCATGTTCAAAGGTTGATAATAGCAGAGATGAGGATGATTAGGTGGATGTGTGGTTTTACGAGAATAGACAGAATTGAGAATGGAGTAATCAGGGACTTAACTAAAGTCGCTCCCATCGAAGATAAGATGAGAGAAATAAGACTCCGATGGTTTGACCATGTGAAAAGGAGGAGTGTGGACGCTCCAGTGAGGAGATGTGAGATGATCGACATCTCCGAAGGTAAAAGAGGGAGGGGTCGACCAAAGAAGAGTTTGGATGAGATAATTAGAGAGGACTTGAAAGTTGTGGGTTTGACGGAGGACCTGACTCAGGATAGGAGGATGTGGCGAGATAGGATTAAGATCTTAGATCGCAGAGAGTCGACTCCGTAGTTGTCTTTTGGTTGCAGTGGCTTAGTACAGGTAGTAGTTTTTTTTTTTTTTTTTTTTTTT
Organism: Stenocereus thurberi; assembly: GCA_002740465.1. Taxonomy (NCBI): domain Eukaryota; kingdom Viridiplantae; phylum Streptophyta; class Magnoliopsida; order Caryophyllales; family Cactaceae; genus Stenocereus; species Stenocereus thurberi. The sequence continues at coordinate 4,451 of NCQT01072924.1, forward strand.
TTTGTGCTCGTATACAGGTTGTACTTTCTTCTGAGTAGCGTTTACTTACCTCTAATTGTTAAGGTATGTTACCGTCCCCTGTTATATTGTTCTTGCATTTTATAGTTTCATCATCTTGTTCTTTAATTTATCTTAGTCATCCCTTGCTATATGCCCCTAATTTTTCCCATTAAATGTTTTCATAAAAGCTTTCTTCTATAAAACATTTTCACAAATTCCTTTTTTGTGGATCTATTGGAATCAGCCTCTCTATGGATAGGAATGCCGGTAGAGGTAAGGTTGCCTACAGTATGATCTCCCAGACCCCACGAAAGCGGCACTTACACTGGGAGGTGTTGTTGTTGTTAGCATTAGAGTCTAGTGCATGATTTAAGTTGACAAATAAACTGCATGCTATATTCTTCACATCAACTTCTGCATCTAACCCTGTTCCCTAAAGTATCCTTCAAAGCTTTAATTTTATTAGCACACCGCTGAATGATAGTACGTAGATGGCAGTACTACTACCTCGTATTTCTGTCAACAGTCCTTATGACCTCAGGACAAGATTTCTGCCACTATAGGCTTTCCAGCTGATTGAGGATCGCATCGAATTCAGTGTTAAGCTTCTCCTCCATCTTCAAAAGGTGACAAAGAGGCCTATGGGCAAAGCTCTTTTGTAGTTATGAACTACACCCTTGTCTTTCCCCTATTGAAACGGTATCATTAAAATCCCTGCAAGGAGGCAAGGTCTGTTGATCGAAGCATTAAAGTCGGATAAATTCTCCTGAGTCCCGAAGTTGATGGCGGGTATTATCATTGGGACTACCATAAATGGCCGAGAAAAACCATGAAAATGCCCCCAGCTTCCGTATATCCATCGTAGTATATTGCTTATTACGGTCAATAATGTCAACATCCATGTCACGATCTTTCCAAAAGAGCCAAACTCCTCCTCTAAAGTTCAGTGCATTCATCTGACTCAACCATTAAAGCCGATTTTGTTGCACATAATCTCAGCTTGCTGACCACTAATTCTGGTTTCAAATAAAGCAAAAGTTTTCGAAACATGAATACTAATGAACCCCTTTAAAACTTGCAAAAATTCACAACTACCAGGCCCATGAACATTCAAAGTAATAATGTTTGTATTAATCATTAGAACAAGAAAATGAGAAGGTTGAAACAAAGGGATAAACAGCCAGCATTTCAATATCATCTGGACACACACGGTCAACTGGTTTGGTATCCCTCACATCAACAATATCCCCAACAGAAGCAGGTTCTGCGACTCCTTGATGGAAACTGAGTCCCTCACATTAACAATATCCCCAATAAACGTAGGTCCTGCCTACCTCGGTGCACTCCTGTAACGCTATTCTTTTGCACTCCAGCACCATTACTTCTCACTTCTACTCCAGCTTCAACGTTGCTAGTCTTTTTGGGTGCCTTCCCATCACTTTGCAATCTCTCCCTACCTCTAGAAGCACCTTTAGCTCCAGCCAAGCTGCTATCCGTGCTAGTAATTTTCTTTCTCAGAGGCTTCTTCACTGGGATTCAAGAGCCAAACTCCTCGTTGCATTCTGGTCTTGCTCTCGTTTCGCTGTAGTAGGATCAGTCCTGCAGTTATCAGCATTTTGACAATCTGAGAGCTACTAGCTCGCAGAGCTCAGCAATCCTCTTTAGGCCCTATCTTCCCAAGATGAAAGCACACCATATGAAATCCCTCATATTGTATTCGCCAAATTCTTCCATTCATCGTGAAGTTCAATAACAATGGCTTGGATAAATCAATTTCAACACTCAGTCTTGTGAAGGGTCCTTGTTCAACAGTGGATGTCGTTTTAACAACGACCCCTGACCTTACCAATCTTCTCCTCTATCTTTCTTAGGAAGTCCTCATCAAAATACTCAATGGTAATTCCCGGTATTCTGATCCTGACAGTTAATATGCGAATAAGCTCCTCATCGAGGACAAAATTCAGAATCCACTTCCTCAAAGTACGGTAGCTATCTCAGATGAGCCAAGGTCCTTCTGACATCGCATACTTGTAATCCTGAACTCTGGACATTCGAATTTCAGCACAAAAAATTCAAATCCAATATCAATAAGATTGAATCCCCCTTTTAGAGCCCATTTAGCTTTTAGACCTTTTTGTTACTTCATTAACCCTACTTTTTATCAAACGATTTGATAAGTAGGATATCTTTCCACGGTCTCCACAAACGCAATTTTTATTCTCTTGTCAGTGGAATAGCCGGGCACATTGGATCATCCTCTTCAGAACCTTCAGCATCATCATTAGTAAAGTATCCGAGCCTTCCAGAAATCCCACCCCTCTGTTGAATTATTTGTCCTCAGATCTCACCCTCTGTAACTTAATAATTTCTACTAATAATTTACACCACTTAATAACAATATTTATATTTAAAAAAAATTAACAACAATACTTAAATTTAAAAACCTATTGATTTTTAAAAAAAAATCCTCAAAGTTTTGATTTACTAGGATTTGTACATATAAAAACTACAAATAAAAAATCAAAGCAACAATAGCAGCTAGAAAGCAAAAAGAAACAAATTTTTGATACAGCCCCATCACCCATGTCTATCAGATATTGATGTCACTGCAAGAGTTAAGCGCAGTGCAGACTGCAACCTACTGAAATCACGGAAATCGTTTTCCAAAACTTACAATACGGAATTGCAACCTAATGATTCACGAATTATTCTGACCACTAAAAACCAAAGCTCAATTAACCATACAGCCATCACACACAGAGCAGCTCCTACCTAATTAATCAACGTACAAGATACAAGAACCAACCCGAAAAACCAGATCTCAGAGTTGTTCCATCTTCACGGGTTCTTTTATACTCTTAGAAGATTCCTGCTGCAACCAATCCTTAGCACATATGAGGGCTTCCACAGTCTCAGGTCTCAATGAGGATCTATACGGGTCCATCTCCGCAGCCACAGTGTCAAAGATCGATTCAGGGGGAACGGTAGATATGGGGATGGAGAAGATATCACGAGCCATCTTAGAAAGGGTAGGATACTTGACCTTGTTCAGCTTCCACCAACCTAAAACATCAAAATCTTGAACCCTTGGTAAGAGAGACTCTTCCAAGTACTGATCCAACTCTGACTTCATCTGTTGGCTGGTTGTCTCCATAATATACATGTCGAAGTCCAAAAGTCCACTGCTGGTGAGAAGATTTCCTCCCTGCTCATCCTCTGCCTTGACCTTACCAGCAGACCCGTCTTCTCCAAAAGCCGGTAGAGGGAGGTTCATATACTCATGGAAAAGCTCATGGATCCCATCGTCCACAACTCTAATGTAAATCGGAGCTTCTTCTCCAAAGATCTTTGTGAAGCTGAACTCCACGAGTTTCATCTTAAACCGAGGGTCCATGGCTACAGCAATTGCCAAGATCAGGCACGAGTTCTTCCAGTACTTGTGGAACTTGTCTTGGAGGGGTCTGGCAAGGCCACTGACAAAGAGATCGTCACTCGCGGCAGCACGTGCCAGCTCCAGCTGGATCTTCCATACCTCATGGAAGAAGACATTCGTAGATTGTGGGCTTTTCACAGTGAGCATGTTAGCAGTGTCATATAAAAGTTTAAGGTACATGCAAATATTCTCCACTTGCTTCCAGTCTTCCATGGATGGGGCATCCTTATATTCAGGGTCTGATGTATCTAAGCACGAAAAGACTTCCTTCATCTCAGAAGCAGCAAGCAGCATTTCGTACGTTGTGTTCCACTTAGTTGTGTTATCAAGAGAGAGGCTCTTATCAGTGGGCACTTGAAGTTGTTGCTTCAGCTCAAGAAACTTTTCCTCGTGGGATTCCGAGGTCTTCACATACTTTACACTGGCCCTTATTTTCTTGATGGTTTCTTGGCCAGCAGCTAGTACATCTTGGGCCATGCTGCTCAAGGTGCGAGCAATGCAGTTCCTTATGAGCAACTGACCATTCAGAACAAGTGGGTTTTTCACGGCAAGCAAGGCCCTTAGATTTTCAAGCCCAGTTTCACTCAATGGCTGATTGAAAGTTATTGAGGCCAATTTACGATCTAAGCCCCAGTCTGAGAGACAAGTGCCAACTGCATGGCTAAGTGCTGTGTCTGCCTCGGGAAATGGTTCCATCACAACATTGAGAAGTCTTCTGTGCAACTTCCAATCATTATCTATAAACTGGCCAGTTATGAACACATAACCAGTGGAATGAGTTGATGCCCACATATCCAGTGTAAGGCACACTCGCCCTGGGATCCCCTCAATAAACCTTTGAAGATTTTGTTTTTCCCTTAAGAAAGTTGCTACGCAATCCCCTTGAACTATGTTGAAGCTTACCATATCAAAACGGGGCTGAAGATTCTGGACAAAAGAAACAAAACCAGGATGTTCAACCATGTGAAGTGGGTAGTCATGCATGATGATCATCCTAGCTATTTCATGTCGGCAACGATCCTGATCAAATAATAGGTAGGGTGAACTAGAGGTCCTATACCGCCGCTTTGGAGGATTAGTCCCAGTATCAGTCCCACCCTCGCTCTTTGGCATATATGGGGTCAGCTGATTCTTCTCTTGTTGACGCAGAATGACAGGGCACGTCCCTTTGGCAATGTGCCGTTTTAGGTGGCTTGTCCCAGCAACCTTGGACCCAGTGCTGTATGCAAACGACTGCTTGCAGACCTTGCAGCAGGCCCTCCTGCAGCCAGCACCAACATTTTCAATGGTAAAGTGCTCCCAGACAATAGACTTCTTCTTCCTTCGTTTATTAGGCTGGGTTTCAGGGGTAATTTGCTGTGAATTAGGGAGCTCTGCGCTTAGAGGTTCTGTATTAACCAGTTCCATGCCAACAGCATGTGCATTGGCAAGTTCAGTTCCAACAGAATGCGAGTTGACAAGCTCCATACCAACTGGCTGCAAATGAACAGGCTCCAAATTGGCATGTGGCAAATGCACTAGCTCAGAACTGACAGGCTGGGAATGCACAATTTCTGAGTTAATAGACTGTGTATACACAAGCTCTGCAGTGACTTGCTGCGAATGAGAGAGCTGTGCATTGGATGGCTGCAAGTGAACTAGGTCCAGACTGCCCGCCTGAGAATGGATGAGCTCTGAACTCATATGATGTGAATGTACATGCTCTGAACTGACTGTGTGAGGGTACATGTCCTCCTCACCCAGCGGCTGAGGATGGGCAAGCTCATCACTCATAGGATGTGAGTCAACCTGCCCACCCATAGGCTGTGAGTCAACTCCCATATGTACAAGATCAGAGCTGACAGGATGCGAATATATATCCTCCTCACCGAGTGGTTGAGGATGAGCGAGCCCACCATCCATAGGTTGTGAGCCAACCGGCTCATTGACATTATGTAACTGCAAGTGAACCTGCTCTGGTTTAACCATTTCAGGATGGTGTTGTACAGCATTAGCTTGCTCTGAGTCCATTGGCTGTGCATCTTCTGGCTGTGAATGAACCACGTCCTCATTAACAGGTTCTGAGTGCACAAGCTCTGAATTCACTTGATGTGGATGTTCATGCTCTGAGCCAACTGGCCCAGTACTCATAGATTGTGGGTCGACCGGCACACTGACTAGCTGGGAGTCCGAGTTAACCTGCTTGTCCACAGGCTGTGACTCGGCAATGTTTGCATGTGCATGCTCTGAACTGATCGCATCTGGATATATGTCTTCGCCCAGTGGTTGAGGATGGGAGACCCCAGCCTCTGTTTGCTGTGAATCAACTGGCTCACTCACAGTCTGTGTCTGTGGGTGAAGCTCCTCGCCCATAGGCTTTGAATCGACGTCGTCTGCATCCATTGGCTCCATCTGTACTTGCTCTAATTTCCCCAAATGAGAGCGGTTTTGTTGGGTGTCAGCTTGTTTTTTTTCCATTGGCTGAGCATCAACTGCATGTGAATGAACCAGCTCCGCACTGGCCGGCTGTGAATCTACATGCTCTGACCCGACAGGATGTGAATGTATGTTCTCCTCACCCAGAGCTGGAGGATTGGCAAGACCAGCATCTGTAGCTAGCGAGTCTAGGGGCTCACTGGCAGGGGAAGACTGGGAGTTAACCAGTTCGCTATCAGCCTGTGAATTGGCAACATCTGCCTCTGCATGATCTGAACCAACTTGGTGTGATTCTAAGTCCCCCTCTCCTAGCGGTTGAGGGCAGGCAGGCCTAGCACTCATGGGTTGTGACTCAGTTGGCTCACTGACAACCTGCGACGGGGAATGAAACTGCTCACCTGTAGGCCAAGAATCAGCAACATCCACATCCATTGCTTCTGCGTCCAGCTCCTCTGGTTTCTCTGTTTCAGAATGGTTTGGGTGGGTATTGGCCTTTTCTAAGTTCGTAGGCTGTGCATCATCCTTGTTTGGCTCAACCAGTTCACCTTTCTCATGAGTGGTGCTCATACTGCAAAAGATGTCGAATCCTGCAATATGCATCGGACGAGGTTAGACTTGAACTTTCCTTGGGAAAAAGACAGGTCTTGCAGATTCAAACAGGATATACACGGCAAAACACAACACATTCTTTAAAGCCATTATACTTTCTCATAAGATGTGAAACACTGCAAGGACTCATTCCTACTCAGCTAAAAAATGACATTCAAATACCCCCAGATGAGTCCACACAAATGAGAGGCAGGAGCTCCAGAGTAGGCCAACTAGACGTGCCTACTTCTGTAACCAGCGAATTCACAATTTTTTTTTCTTTTTTAAAAAGCACTTCTAATTTCAGCCAAACAGTTACATAGTTATTATTACACACCAACTGAAAAGCAAACAGTAAAATAGGATAAACCACTAAAAGGCAAACAGCATCCAACCAGAAACTTCTAGAATGAGAATTTTCACAGGCACTGCAGACAAATCCTTAAAAACTTGGAAATCACTACAACAGTACAAGTATCCATCATTGTGTAAAACACAAATGATTTCCATCAATTTTCAAAATGCATCAAGATATTTGCTTAGCCATTGCTCTGCATCAACATAGTAGGATAGAAATCCTGGTTCGGTTCTTAGATGGACCGCCACGACATCAGCAGAACAAGATCTCAATAACCCATCCAGTGGAAAAGACGACTCAGGTTCTTGCGTACCAGAAAAACTGAAAGAATTTTCACCCCCAATGTTTCACTTGTATCTGCTTCTCCCCTTCCCATTTTACCACACCATTTGCAAAACCCTCTACAGCCTTAATTAATGTGCATGCATTAATTCTCCGCTCCCGACTCTTTTTTCCTCTCTCCCCTTTTATTAATCTCACAAGCCTTGTATTGGGACTATTGCTTGCCGCCTTGCCTTTGTTCCTATTGCACAAGCTATGATCAAGTAAAACACTCAGCCTCAAGTTTCGGCATGAAAGAAAAAAGATTACACAACAAATGACACCATCATGTCAAACAGGCAATGCTTTCAAGGGACGCATAACCAAATTGACAAATCAGAGCTACAAACAAGTAGCAACCCACTATTATTTTAGTTCTATGACCTCAGATACCAAAAAGAGTGGGGGAAAAAAGAATCGCTAATCAGCCATTATCATTTACAAATGACAATGCCTTCTTCTATAACTTACAAAACAAAAATTAGCAAAGTCTTGTACAGTAATGCAAAGCACAGCCACTTTATTCGAAAGCTTAACTGTACACTAATATAGACTCACCTTTTTTCTTCCTTTTTTTTGGGGGTGGCGGGTTTATGGAGAGGCACATAAAAGCCAATAAATGTAGGATTAGATCCCAAGTATATAGCACTACCTCCAAGAAACATTTCCAGGAAACTAGATAGCACCTACCCCAAGCCCATAAATTGAGTGAGTTTCATACAATAATAACTCTAGTTGAAGCATCATCTCATATCCATCCAATGTGATATTCTAACGCGACCTCCAATTTAGGAGCATACAAAGACGAGATAGAGGACATCAAAGAAAAGTAAGAAGACATCCAAAGAGCGTAGAGAACCCATCATCAAGAAAAGACCACTACACTTGGCTCATTCAAATGCAAGACCTTCACAAGTCAAGAACTTAATCATCACAAAACAGTTAGACAGTTGTCCTCAACCCATTGATAGGGTGATGCAAGGGCTAACCTCCCAAAATCATAATGCATGTATAGACACAAAAAGATCATCAACAAGATGGCTCCCATGTAGGCATGTGGCTCAAAGTAACTATAAGAAATCACGATTAAAATGATACTAGGGACATATCGAATTGAAACACCCCATTTCACTAAGGCTCTGTCCAGCATCAATGCTTCAAATAGTGTTTAGTGTTTAGACTTGCTCTAGATTTTACTGTTCGGTAAATTAATGTTTGCGATTAAAAAAAATAACAGATTGATCAACATTTAGCAAATGTGAAAGGCTTTAACATTTAGCAAACGTTAAAGACTAGTCCACTACTTGCTTTTCCAATTTAGTCCCTTACAAGCTGATGCTTCAACACCCTTATTATAATGTTAAAAACTTTCTAACATCATTTCATCACTTATCAATCCTATTCTCTCTCTAGTGTACCTCATATATATGACTATTGTAATCAATTAATTTGATTTGACTTGCCCAGACATTGTATTCCTTATTGTTATTTGCTCAACAGACAATAACAGTAATGCCCAACCTACATCGAAAAAGTAATATGATTTTTACACTTATTGTTTCAACAATAAATTAATATTAAAATCTACCCATAAAAAATTAACATTACAAACTTGTATGAAAACAACACCACTAATAAATAATAGTAATATAAGGAGAAGAACCAAGGTGACTATGACATAACAAATAACTATCATGTCAATTTCCGTCAATTTGCATTAAGCAGCTAATCTAACCGCCAAATTTACCAAACAAATTTTCTACAGGCGGTAATTTAAGCAGCTATCGACTATATGCTACGTTAGAACGACTATCCATAATTAAACAACTATCCAATTCCACTACCTAAATAGCTAATTTTGTCGAAAAGGAGCTTAAGTGTCCGGTTAACTCGAGTTAGGGAGGGCTATGTTTGTTAGGTTATTACATTTATTACCACGGTAGTTTATTTATTTTATTTTACTTATTATGTATGCACTTAAAATTTATTTCATTATTTTTATTGTTTTCATTTATTTATTAAGTGTGCTTAGCTATTTGAATGTTTCTATCCATTTATTTATTTTCATTTATTATGTTTATTTATTGATTTGATTATATATTTATTTCATCGCATTTTATTTATTTAATGTTTTTTAAATATATATTTATCTCATTACATTTAATTTAATTTTATTTATTTGACACTTTTTTATAAAAAAATTATTTATTTAACCTTTATTTATTATCTAATAATCAACCTATCCATTACTTAATTAATTTGACCTAAGGCACATGAAGGAATCAAATTCGCACATTAGGCGCAAGGTACCCAGTTCTAAATCTAGACTCTAGAGTCTAACCAAACACCTGGGCTTAACTGGTAATATCTAGCGTATCCATCCCCATTTATAAAGGTCCAATCAAAATCTACAATTTCTGTTCTGTTTAGTGTTTACGCAAAAAGCGGGCAACAGAAAAGATCTGGGATCGTGACTCGTGAGGTTCACAGAGTACTACTGTATTAGTTGTAAATAAATAAACAGATAAAACAATGGCCCAATTATGAAAGGCCCGCAACAAACAAAGTTAGACATGCACCCACTATGGGCAAACTGGTCATTTTCCGCCTCTTGTCCATTCAGTGGGCTGCGCGAACCATTACAGGAGCAAAGATCAAACCTTTAGTTGATGAAACTTTTCTCTCTCTTCAAGCAGTCCACAAACTGGGCTATTTCCAGAAACTAACATCTTCCATGGAAAAGAAGGCTAAAATTTTACTAACAGCA
>NCQT01072931.1:5369-19916 GCA_002740465.1 Stenocereus thurberi
CTCCTCCTCCCTAAACAGTTCGCTCCACTTGTTTGCTCCCTGTGTCCATAACTGTTTGCTCTACTTGTTTGTACATTTGACTCTTAGTGGTGTATGCTTATTCTACTTGCGTGTTTCTACTGTTACTTATTTTTGAATGACTGGGATGGCCAATATCATTAACGTACTATATACTTGAGTGTATCGCTAGTTGTTTTTCCTCCATTACCCAAGTGGTGGTAACTGCAAACACTCTGCTTCTCTTGTTTGACCTGACCACCCTTCTTCGATAATGTTAAAAGGGGAAAGATGGGCATGACCATGATTGTTTTAATTTGACCTAGCTTAAGTTGACTTCCTAAAAATTTTTCTCTACTATGGCTTGACTGAAACTTGCTTTCGTTTTTTGTGTCAATATGGTCATTTGGTTTATCATCATCAAAAAGGGAAAAATTGTTGACCCTATCCTGATGTAATATAAGGTTTTGATGATAACAAACATAAATGTAATATACACTTGAGTGTGTTGATCGAACAGGTTCTAAATACTGTTTGGAAAACTTTGAAATTGCTTGATTAACCATGACCGAGAACAGGTCTTAAGAACAGTTCCTCAGAACAGTTGAATGGCAAAGAACTTAAAGCGCATCAAAGGCATGGAGTACTTCAGAAACAGCTCAGGAAATAATTCTGAGTAACATCACAGCATTGGGGTGACAAGTCAAATCTTATAGATGCTGTCTGAATGATTAACAAGAGTCATTGGTTGGGTATTTGTCTTATTCTTAGATTCTTGTTAATATGCCACTTGGAAGATCTTGATTTAACATTTACCTTGAATGGTTTTTAAGAACACTGTCTCATATCAGTTCTGAGATCAGGGTTCAGACTGTTTTCAAGTCAAAACGATTTTTTCACAGTTTTCCTAAAATCTTGAGCTGACGATTTTTTAAGTTATTTAAGATATATTTTCTGTTATCATTAAACCCAAGATAAGTTATTTTTGGCTTTGAAATATATTGTGGAGATTTTTAGCCTAGCTTTTAGGGGGAATCTTTTACTAAATAAACCAAACTCCTATTTTTAGAATATGGTTAAGAAGCTGAGAAAAATTTGGGATTTGGCTACTGAAATTTCATGGCATTCCATAATTTTTGTTGCACAATCTGATTATGGAAAGTTTGCTACATCCTTGCGGCTCAAGCACACAAAAATCTTGTTACACTCTCCTATTTAAGAAACTCTTCCACCTCCACATTCTTAACGGTTTTTCACACGGTTTTTCAAGGAGTTTTAACTTGCGAATTATATTTTCAGAAAAACCATCAAAGTGCGTGTGAAAATTGAGCCATCTTCCTTGGCATACTCGGAGCAAAATTGTACCTTACATCCGCTTATTTAGAAGCACAAAAGTGAGGTGTATTTTCATTCTCTTCTTTCATTAAAGTGAGAATTGAGTGTGTCCAAGCCTAGGAAGGCTTTGGACATGTGTAATTCGTCTTGGGAAGACAATTACATGAGTGTGTCCAAGTCTGGGAGACTAGGACATGGTGTGTAACTAGTCTAAGGGTAGACAGTTACGTGTGTTACATTTGTAACAGAGAAGGTTACCTTTATAACGTATTTAGCCCGTATAGTGGAAGTGTGTGAAAAATCCTACAGGGGTAGATCGTGGTTTTCGCCTCAGTTGGGCTCGAGGTGTTTCCACGTAAAAATCCTGTGTTTACACTTTTCTACTTATTTTCGCTGCGTTTACATTCTCTGGGCACTCTACAAACAGTCAGTCCGAACAAGGTCTAAGCCTGTTCCCGAAAAACTGCGAAAATTTGGCAACACAATTCACCCCCCTCTTGTGTTCGTGTACTCTCAAATATAACAAATGTACGTGCTGAGCTTCGGCTCATCATTCAAATGTTTTTATGTTTTCTATTTTAGGTGAGAGGTCTAGGAAAATTCTTCCTCTTAGCAAGCCAGAAGGCAGCAAGAAGTGAACGAGAATTGCAGTTTTTATTGGGCATTAACTATTCAAAGGCTCACAGTGATCGTAGGTAGAGAATTGCTTATAGTTATACTTTTGAAACTTTGGAGGTTGATAACGTTTAGCATTGGAACGTCAAGTTGTCACGTTTGCTATGAACTACATGAATGGGCAGATGTTTATTTGTGTCTTCAAAAGTTCAGTAAATCAAGCAGCCTTGTTCCATCATGGAACGGCGGTAATGCCTCCAATCAAATTAAAAGTCTTCCGCTTCTAATTTATAATAAATCAGTGGTTAAGCTAGAGTAATTAGACATTAGTAATTGGAGGCGTTACAGTCACTTAGAGTCTAAGATTGCTGTTTTAGAAAATACGTTGAAGGGACTATCTCCTCAGATGTCCCAGTTATCTCAAACCTCTACAGCGTCTTGTCCTCATTGTTAGGTCCTAGATCATTCTTTGATTGCTTATCCTTATTTTACTCATCTGTTAATAACTGAACAACAGCAAGCACATATGGCCTTCCAAAGACCTAAGAATAACCCCTTCTCCCCTTATTACAACCCAAGGTAGAGGAATCATCCTAACTTTTTGTAGAATAGTGGATCAAATGATATGGTTCCTGCTTCTTAACCTGGGATATTTTCTGGAAACAACTCCCAGCCCATCTGTCATCCTTCAAACTCCTTTCAGAGACCGACTTTTTTAGGTGTACCTAATACACCTAGACCTCGACCTCCCATAGCTCAAGTTCAATCTTCTCCTGGTTATACTGATATTGATAAATTAGAGAGGAGAATCAATAACAATATGGAGATAGTGATTAATGCTAACATAGAAAGAATAATGAGACTGATAACCAAACAGTTCTCCCAGTTAGCATCATCTTCTGGGGAACCAGGGACTTTCCTGAGTCAGCCTGAGGTGAACCCTAATGGTCATGCCTCCTCTTCTTCTGGTAACCCTAATAGGCCTATGAAGAAAGTAAATGCAGTTATATCTCTCCGTTCTAGTCGAGAGGTTGATAACCAAGTGAGAAATCCTAATGAACCTTGCAGGTACCCTCACCAATTCTTCCAGAATGCTACTCCATCTTCTACTCCAGAGACTGGTCCATCCGGTCAGTCAGGGGATACCACTGATGGTGTCTCCAATGCTTCATATAGTCCTTTCTCTTCTAAGTCGTCTTCTAAGAAAGAGGAGTTTCAAGAGAAAGACTCATGTGAGTCAGCAAGTTTTTCACGTTCTAGGGATTCTTCCTCCCCTTCTTCTTCTGAGCAAATCCATATGCCTTTACCTCCCTTTTCCCATCTGCTAAAGAAGAAAAATCAAGACCATATTGAGAAGATGAGAGAGACCTTCTCTCAAGTAAAGATCAACATTCTCTGACTCGATACTATTCAACAGATGCCTCCTTATGTTAGATTCTTAAAGGAGCTATGTACCACAAAGAGAGCAATTGGTGTACCTAAGAAGGCTTTCTTGACCTCTGATGCTAATTCTATCCTTTCTCAGATCCTAGTAAAGTATAAGGACCTCGGTTGCCCTACTGTGTCTATAGTCATAAGGGATCAACTTATTCACTGAGCATTGCTTGACCTAGGGGCTAGTGTTAACTTGATACCCTTTACTGAGTATAAGAGATTAGAGTTAGGTAAGCTGAAACCTACTAAAATGATCATTCAATTGGCTGATAGATTGACTAAGGTGCCCATGGGGATAATCAGGGATGTGCTGATTAAAGTGGGTGAATTTATTTACCAAGTGGACTTTGTTGTGATTGAAACTGAGAAAGTGTCCAACTTAGCAAGTCAGGTTCCTGTTATTCTAGGGCGTCCTTTCTTGACCACTGTCAATGCCCTTATTAATTGCAGGAATGGTATGATGAGACTGTCTTTTGGCAATATGACTGTGAAATTGAACATCTTTAACATGCAAAGACAGCCTTCTGAATTTGATGATATGGAATTTTCTACTCTTAATTGGGTAGGGGATTCTGTATTCGATGATGCTTTTGATGATGTATTTACTACTGAGTATGAGTCGTTTCTTATAGATGATGAGCCTGAATATGATGTGTTTGAGTTTGATGACTTGTGCTTTACTGCTGATTGTTTGCTCACTGTTGTGTCTGTATCTGCTGCTAAATTTGTTTCCCCTATTGCTCTTGAATTGAAACTCCTTCCTGATTCTCTTAAGTATGCACTCCTAGGACCCAATGAATCCTTACCTATCATTATTGCTTCTGATTTAGACCGGGACCAAGAGGACAAACTGATGTCTTTGCTTAGAGACAACAAGGAGGCTCTAGGATGGACTTTAGGGGATATTAAGGGTATTAGTCCTTCTATTGTGCAACATAGAATTCATTCAGAGGACAATCTAAGCCCTACCGTGACCGTCAAATTTTTAAATCCCACTTTACAGGAAGTAGTTAAGAAGAAAGTGTTGAAATGGTTAGACCATGGGATTATTTATCCTATTTCTGATAATGAGTGGGTTAGCCCTGTTCAAGTTGTTTATAAGAAGATCAGTATTACTGTGATTAGAAATGATAAGAACGAGTTAGTCCCTACTCGAGTTCAATCTGGGTGGCTTGTGTGTATAGATTATAGAAAATTGAATGCTGTCGCTAGAAAAGACTGTTTTTCCCTCCCCTTCTTGGGTTAAATGTTAGAGAGATTGGCTGGACATTCTTTCTATTGCTTTTTAGATGGATATTTCAATTATATCTAGATCTCTATTACTCATGAGGATCAGGAAAAGACTACTTTCACTTATCCATTTGAAACATATGCCTTTAGAAGAATGTCGTTTGGATTGTGTAATGCCCCTGTTACCTTTCAAATATTTATAATTTCTATTTTCTCATATTTAGTTGAGCAATGTATTGAAATTTTTATGGATGACTTTTCTATGTTTAGATCTTCTTTTGATGATTGCTTGTCTAATCTGACAAAGGTGTTGAAAAGATGTAGGGAGAAAATTTTGACTTTGAATTGGGAGAAATGTCACTTCATGGTTAAAAAGGGTATAGTCTTAGGACATGTGATTTCTCGAGATAGAATTGAGGTAGACAAAGTTAAGACTAACCTGATTGTTAATCCTTCCCCTCCCACTTATGTAAAGAAGGTGCGGTCTTTTCTTGAATATACTGACTTTTATCGTCATTTCATTNNGGATTTTAGTAAAATTGCAAAGCCTTTGTCTAATCTGCGAGCTAAGGATATGCCATTTTATTTTTCTGAAGAGTGTCATGAGGCATTTTCTAAGCTTAAAGAGGCCTTAATCTCTGCTCCTGTTCTTCATCCTCCCATCTGGGGAGAACACTTTGAATTAATGTGCGACGCGTCTGATTATGCTATTGGGGTTGTGTTAGGACAGCGTATTGATAAGAAACCCCATGTTATTTACTATTTAGTCACACGTTGAATGATGCCCAGCTGAATTACACTGCTACTGAGAAAGAATTTTTGGCTGTGATCTTTGGTTTTGAAAAGTAAATCCTATCTGATTGGGTCTCATGTGATTGCTTATACTGATCACTCTGCCTTTAAGCACCTTCTTTTTAATAAGGATGCTAAGCCTAGACTTGTGAGATGGATTTTGCTTTTGTAAGAATTTAACTGTGAAATCAAAGATAAGAAAGATTCTGAAAACCTTGCGGCTGACCATCTATCTAGGATCCTCTATGATAGAGAGAGTGAGTCCAGTATTTCTGAGTGCTTCCCCGATAAGCAATTGCATGTTGTTTACCCTGATCCTTGGTATGCTGATATTGTGAACTACTTAGTTGCTGGTAGGATCCTTGATGGTTGGACTAAGAATGATGGAGATAGATTCTTCCACCTTGTAAAGTTCTTTATTTGGGATGATCCTTATCTGTTTAAGTGCTCATCTAATCAAGTCTTTAGAAGGTGCATTTCCGACAATGAGGTGAGAAGTGTTCTTTCTTTTTATCATGACCAGGCATGTGGGGGATATTTTAGTGATAGAAAGATAGTAGTTAAAGTTCTTCAATGTGGTTTTTATTGGCCTATTTAATTTAAAGATGCATTTGAGTATTACAAGAGTTGCCCTAGATGCCAGCAATTGGGTAGAATAAGTAGGAGAAATATGATGCTACTGAACCCCGTCATTGTTGTAGAGGCTTTTGATGTGTGGAGTATTGATTTTATGGGATCATTTCCATCTTCCTTTGGGAATGAGTACATTTTGTTAGCTGTGAACTATGTTTCTAAATAGGTTGAGGTCATCCCTTCTAGGACTAAAAAAGCTAAAGTTGTTGTGAAGTTCATTAGGGAGAACATCTTTGCTAGATTTAGTGTGCCTCATGTTATCATTAGTGATCAGAGCACCCACTTTAATAATAGATCTTTTGATGCCTTACTGAAGAGATATTTCATACTCCATAGGCTTGCTACTCCCTACCATTCTCAAACCAGTGGTCAGGTTGAAGTGTCCAATCTGCAGATTAAGCAGATTTTAAAAAAGACGGTGAGTAAGAATAAGAAAGACTGGGCTGATAAGCTGGTGGATGCTCTTTGGGTATATAGGATGACTTTCAAAACTTCCTTAGGTATGTCACCTTATAGAGTAGTTTATGGTAAGCCTTGTCATTTACCTAGGGAGATAGAGCATAAAGCTTGCTGGGCCATTAAAAAGCTCAATTATGATTTGACTGAGGCAAATGAGGAGAGATGACTGTAACTGAGTGAGCATGATAAGATTAGGGCTGAGGCTTATCAGAGTGCTCGATCTTACAAAGAGAAGGCAAAGTTGTTTCATGATCGATATATTTTTAGGAAAGAGTTCATCCTAGGAATTAAAGTACTCTTGTTTGACTCGAGGCTCCATCTGTTTCTAGAAAAATTGAGGTCCCAATGGACGAGCCCTTATATTGTCTCATATGTTTTTCCCTATGGTGCAGTTGAAACTCAGGATCCTCAGAGTGGTGTTGCCTTCAAAGTGAATGGCCAGCGTTTGAAATAATTTTTAGAGCTCCAGGCCAAGAAGATGTGGAATGTCTGATAATCCACAAACCTAGTCATGATCGGTGATTGTGGTATGAAATAACTTGGGTGTACTTAGTACCCAACCTAGTTTGCTAGAAATTTATTCTCTTCTCTATCCCTCTTTCTCTCTTTTCTTCTTTCTTCGCTTTATTTCAGTTTCTTTTTGTATAGGTGGTTGTTTTTCTTTTCCTTGATTGGTTGTTTTGTTTTTGAATCTTGTTTTTGAGCGTATGTTTTATTTTTAGATTTCTCTTTTAGTCTTTATGTGTCTGTTACACTTCCAATGAGGACATTGTGAGATTTTGGTGTGGGAGTGGGGTACCTATGTGTACATACTTCTTTTTTTTGAAATATTTTGAAAATTCCAAAAAGATTTTTGGTTTTATTTTGGGGAACGTTTGTACTATGTCTAATTAGCTTGAATCTCCTGTACTCGGGTTATTAGCTTGTATATAAGTAGGATGTGCATGATAGGTCATCAGTTTCAGTGTGACATTCTAAGCCCTAATTCTAACCTCAGTTGATCATTATAGATGTGTAATCCAATCCTTATTTATTCATTCATCAGTATCTTTAGATCTTAGGCTTCCACGAATGATTCTCCTACTTGCTTGTGACATGATTATTCTGAAAAAGTAAAAAAAAGAGGAAAAAAGTATATTATGAATAAAGATGAGAAAAAGAAAAAAAGAGATGGAATAAAATTTGGAATGACAAGTATCTCTTTGAGGCACGGGCTATTGGGCGATACCCTTTAAGGTAATATTGCTACTGGGAAAGCTTGCTTCCAATGTTAATACGTTAATAACATAGTTGTGTCAGTCAAGTGAGATTGAGTCTAATTCTGGTAAATCTAAGCTTTGGGATGATGATACATCTACACATAAGCACTGAGATGGATTTAGAATCTTGATGTACAATGCAGTGAAACATTAGTGCTTTGATGCTATTTATGAGGTAGAGGGCTTTAAAGTACATTCTGTATATATGCAGGTTAATAATTTGATTACATGGGTGATTTAATTGATTAGAACGTGTGCATATCTTTCCTAATTTTGTACATATTAGCTTTGAGAAAAAACCAAAAAGATTTTCTTTTATTTTTGAAATAATTTTTACGGGTAGTTCACATGAAAACTCTAACAAGACCTCACTCGTCCATTTGGGAGATTGAGGGGTTTAAATGGCTTATTGTATACGCTAAATGCAACCGTGATTCCTACGACAGTGAGTTAGAATCTTCTTTTTCTTATTTTTTATTTCCTTTTAGTTAGTTTAGTTTGTTTTACTTGAGGACGAGCAAAATCTTGGTGTGGGGGTATTTATTCGTGTCAAAAATGTGTTATTTTTACGATACTTTTATACCTGATTTATGCTCGTTATAATTATTATTTTTAGGTTTTTATTTGATTTTATTTTATTTTGTAGGTTTTGAACAAAATGAGAATAATTATGAAAAAATGCTGAAAATATCGAAAATGAAGAGCTGTGCCAAATTGACCCGACCCAATTCCTTAAAGCCCTTTGTTTTAGCCCAAAGAAAGAAAAAATAATAATAATAAAAGGAAAACCTAAATCTTCTCAGCCCCGACAAATACCAGGTTTTCGAGTGAATTATATGGTTTGAATTTGCTTCAAGGTATCTTTTCTCTCAAAATGCATTTTTTGATTGATAAATTTGCTGATTATGATGATTGATAAAAATTGGGGGAACAGGGGGAGATGAAAATTTGGAATGATAACATACCAGAAGGGTTGTTTTATGGGTTTTAGGTTGTTGTTTGATTGATAACCCTTTTCTGCTTGTGATGCCCCTAAAGTGATAACATACCAAATGGGAATTTGAGCCCCCAAAGTGATGCCAACACATTTAGATCTCTGTTGACTATAAGGTTAACCAATGCTTAATTTGTCATCTTCAACTTCGGGGATTCAAATGCATATATCAGTACAATTCCTACTGCTGTTTGCCTTTGGCTTGGGCTGTGAAGGCCTTCATGTTTGAAGGGTCTCTTAATCTCTTTTATGATGAAAGGGGTTCTCAATGCAGTTTTTATAGTTGACTGGGAAAGGAGAAAACCAACTATTTTTGGGGGGTTGGAGGGGGATAACATAACTGCTAACTCAGGGGGGTTTAAATAAAAGGCATTCTTTGATCCTAATCCTAATGCAGAAACAGAGAAATTTGTAATTTGTATGATTCATTGTTGGAGGTAGTGAGTCCTTGATATATTAAACTGAATATTCTGTTCTTATTTATATCTTAGGCATAGAAAGTCAAGCAACATCTTCAAGACAAGTAGTAGAAGATGGCTATGGTGAATATGGTGCTACACAAGGGCCACAACGTAAAATGAGGAAAAAGTCTAAAGTATGGAAGGAGCTCTTACAAGGTAGGAATGCCCAAGGTGAGAAAATTGCAACATGTAAGCATTGTAGAGTCACTTTGGTTGCTAACTCGGGAAGTGGTACTTCCCATTTCAAACGCCATTTAGATAGATATCCAGCATGACCTAGTGGATATCAATGTGGTGATGGGGATAGTGATGATGACGGGGAATTTGTCTTTAACATGAATGAACTCAGTAAAGAAATTGTGCTTAATATTGTAGAAGGAGCTCATACTTTTACAACTATTGAGGAACAAGCTTCTAGGGGAATGATGTCTAAAGCTAATCTGAATTTTGTGCTATTTAATCGTTCAATAACTAAAAGAGAATTGTTATCTATGTATGTGGGTGAAAGAGATAAGGTGAAGGATATGTTATTGAAAAGCCTTAGGAGGATTTGTTTGACAACTGACAATTGGAAGTCCAATCACACTTATGAATACTACATTTGTACCACTGCCAACTTTATAGATAGTGCTTGGAAATTGCACAAAAAGAATCCTTAGGTTTAAGGCACTGACACCTCCCTTTGATGGTGAAAGCATAGTGAATGAAGCATTTATGTTTCTTACTCAATGAACATAGACCATAAGATACTCACTATCACCATGGATAATGCTAAGTATAATGATGTGATGGTGGCTAATCTAAAAAAGTGTCTCATTCCAAAAAGTTGAGGGATTAGGAGTGGCACATTTTTTCATGTAAGATGTTGTGCACATATTTTAAATCATATTATGCAAGATGGTCTACTGTTGATTGGTGAAATTCTTAAAAATAATAGAAATTTGCTGAAGTTGTTTACTAAATCTCCTCACATAAGTAAAGAGTTTTATGAAAGTGGAGAAAAGATTTTTCATTTAGATGTGAGAAGGAATTGAATTTGAATATGCAAGTTTGTTGGAGTTCAACTTACAAGATGCTTGATAATGTTTTGTATTATCAAAATGTATTTGTTTACTTGGTGTCGAGTGATTCGCTATTGAAATCTTATGTACCTTTAGATGAAGAGTGGGAAAAGGTTACCGTAATCCATAAGTTTTTGAACCTATTTTATGATGTGACATGTATGTTTAGTGTCGTTAAGACACCGACATCTAATTTGTATTTTAAAGGTGCATGGATGGTTCATTGTCGTTTTATTGAAGCGACTGGAGTACTCATGACTTTTTAGCTGCTATGGCTAATCAAATGCTTGGGAAATTTGACGAGTATTAGTCTGAATACAGTGTATATCTATCGTGTGCTGCTATTCTTGATCCAAGATGTAAAGTTCAATTTGTTGAGTGTTGTTTTAGCAACTTGTTTGACTTTGATAAAGCCGTGGAAAGGGTAGATAAAGTGTTGACCACTTTGCGCTCCTTGTATGATGAGTATAAGCTGTATTCAACATCAAATTCACCAACCTTAAGTTCTTCTCCGGTTTCTAGTGGTTCTCGGGATGACTATTTTAATGATTACGATAATTTTAGAGGTAGAAGCTCTAGGCCACAAGTTAGGATATCACACCTAGATTTGTACTTGGAGGAGCCAGCTTTTGATTTGAATTTGGAGTTGGATGTTTTGGGTTTTTGGCACGATAGTTCGGCAAGGTATCCAGATCTTTCTATAATGGCATGCGACTTGTTGACTATTCCAGTTAGTATTGTAGAATCGGGGTTTGCTTTTAGTCTCAGTGGAAAGACCATATCCCCGACTCGTAGTGTATTGAAGCCTATGACCGTACAAGCATTGGTATGTTTGCAAGATTGGCAAAGTGCACAATATGATACTACTTCAATGATTGATAACGATTCTAACTCAAATGAGGAGGGAGCATATGCGGATAAGGAAGATGATACAAGTCTCTTCTTTTAGGCATAGTTTTATTCTTACAGTTTAATTATTATTGTTGCTTATTTACTTCTAAAATTTATCTTGTATTCTTGACTGGCAGCAAGAATTTGCAGTCTGACTAGCCCTGTAGTAACTGTGAATTAATTTAGCATGGGATCTCCAAGTTTGGAAGACTCAGAAGCTCAGAGCCTTGGGCTCTTGAAAATATTAAATTCTCAGTCTAGTTTATTAGTACTTGTGACTAAGACTTCCCTGGGCCTGACATTAATTTTGAGTAATTTTTTTAAATTGATCTTAATATCAATGCTTGCGGCTATTCTTGTAATTCCTTCTGCTTATTTCCACTACTGTGCAATAATAGGGGCCAAATGTTAAACTGGGCTTGAAAAAAACAACCCGGCTTTTGCAATCCTATTATTAACAATGTTAAACTGAGCGGGTCATGGGCGGGTTAGGGTCGCCTAGCCCATGACCTGACTCGACCCATTAAAAGTTTACTGCTGTCCCGACCCATCCCCTCTTGTTGTTGGGCTTGCCTCGACCCGACCCACTGTCCAGGCCTAGCCTCTGCGCTTACTTGCCTATTTTATCTACCAGTACTAATTTGCCCTTGCTTTCATCCACCGTGTTCAATCTTCAGAACAATCGCCTGGTTTCTCCTTTTATCAATAACTTTCAGTTTATGTAAACCTTGATGGCTTGGGATGCTTTATACTAAGAGAGCTTCATATAAAACCTTGTCATTAGCTCACTCTATTGCCTTGGAGATCAACTTAGCATGCATCTGGAGTTTTAATACATTGCTTTTGGGTTCTTAAGTAATTAGCATTCTAACTTGTTCCACTCCTCAAGAAACTGTAATGTGTTCCATGATCATGTTTACAGCAAGACACAAAATGCAAAGCGAATTTTAGTGGGAGCATGAAGTAGTTACATAAGAGTGGCAAACTCATGATTCATGAAGCCAAGAGTCTTGAGTTTTTAAAAATGCAAATATATATATTGCGCCTAACATCCTTGACTGTATGCAGCACGGCTTTAGCATTAACAAACGAATTTAACAAATTAAGGAAAGCATTTTGGCTTTGAGCCACAAAAAGCCCATTTTGTTCATTGGAAAGGAAGTCGTGACAGTTTTGTGCTTCTAAAAAACTAGGTTACTATGTTTCCATATTAAGGCCTCCTTCCAAATTCAATACTATGGAGAGTAAAGATTCATCATGTGAGAAGTTTGGCATTTATGAAAAATAACCCATCTAGGATGCTCTACTGAGGAGATAGGACAATTCCAATCTCCCAGAGACTCCCTCCCAATATTCACATTAGTTGGTGCCCACAACTCTAATAGAAATTGGAAAAGAATATGCTACTATAGCCAAACTACTACCAATAAGCTATATCTACTTTGGCTTACTTCAGCAGATACCCATCATCTCAGAGAATTTTCTTCATTGTGCTCCTCACTTCCTCGAGACAGACAAAAANATAAAGTCCCTCGTAGCATTGGCCATGGTGCTTGGTGCTATCAATGTGGCGGCAACTAGTGCTGGTTACTACTCGTCATCTCCAATCTATAAAATGCTCCTAACCACCCTCAACCTCTCAGTCACCTTCTCAATGTTACTTACACCCCAGACATAATACCTACAGTATGCCCCTAACCCTGAGCCCAAATACAGACAATTATGTCCAACCAAAAAACCCCATTCCCATTTCCAACTCTCAACCACTCCTAGCCTATTAGTCTGTGCCTCCACCTGCTTACTCCTCTCTAGCACCTCCTGTTACACCTCCCTACCACCTCTAGCTACCCTTCTCACCACCACCAGTTTATCCTTCTCCACCTTTTGTATTTACATGCAAGGTCATGACAAATAAATGGATTTGAATGGTTCTCAAACTGATTGAACTGCAAGCTCATGAGAGAAGAAAAAAGTACACTGATCATCCAGAAGGAGGAAATAATGTTGAATGGTTCACAGTAGAAGACTATTGTATTTGGGAGCCTAAGAGTTGTTGAGAACCAATGATGCTAAAAGTTCACTACAACGAGAAGGGCACTTATTTATAGAATTATATCTCACTGTCTTGGCAGTGATAATGTGATACACCATAAACTTCACAAAACTGCCATAAACTTAGTTTCTACAACAAAAACAGAAAATCAAACAAACTAAAAATGTAAAAACCAGAGTGAGAAAAATTTTGATTATCAAATAGGGGTTCAGGTACTAATTTATCACACTGAACTAACCTTTCATATTTTCATAACAAAGAACTTGCTCTCAGTATCTTTGAACTGCACATCAATTATGTCACAGGATGACTTGAAAAAGCTAAAGCATTTCCTAATTTTTGTAAATGGAATCTGGGTTGCTTCATTCAAGGGTCAGGGAGCTTCGATGTCGCGAAACTCTGTCTTAGTTAAAAATACATATGTCGACACGTAGAGCTCCACATCATAAATGTCTACTATGAAAATTGATAAGTCATAGTTGCTACACCACTAACTAGACCCTACTTATACCATGCCCATTCATCCAACAGACGTCATCCCAGAACATCCTCAATCATATGCCCAGCCCTTAGAAAATATTAAGTCCTTTTTGGCTTAGCCATCATACTTGTTGCCCATCTTAACTAATGCTCATTTCTACTTTCCATCTCAATCTACCCATCACTACAGTTCTACACCATGATGGATGCCATACCATGTTGGGATCCACAATAGCCCATACAACATTTCAAGAGTTAGTTATGCTGAGCTGGAAAGTTATTAGGGTAGTTTTAACAGAATCCTAGGAGTCAGATATTTTCTCTGAAGTATATGCACATTGTATATATAAGGAGAAGATGTATTCTTGTAATGAGGTATTGATTCATTCTTTAGAATAATAGATGAGATATACTTTCTCTCTCTTCAATCCTCTTATCTTCATCATTTGATCAGCACCAAGAACAAATTCTGGATTTGCATCACAGAATTTGACATGTTGTCAGAGCTTTAATTCGCGACAGGCAATTCAGTATTCTCTTCTATCTAATTACTC
The DNA here is from genome assembly GCA_002740465.1 of Stenocereus thurberi. Taxonomy (NCBI): domain Eukaryota; kingdom Viridiplantae; phylum Streptophyta; class Magnoliopsida; order Caryophyllales; family Cactaceae; genus Stenocereus; species Stenocereus thurberi. Next base: position 19,618 of record NCQT01072931.1, read on the forward strand.
GATCTTCCATATCATCATTCTTTGGTATTGATCTCTTTCGAATATGGTTTGTTTGATGCTGTGATTGTGATCTTGAACTCACTGGCCAGTAGTGTGTGTACTTGATCTGTTCTGGAATCCTGTACACTTTGATTGTGATCTTTTATTTGATAAATCTTCGATATGACTAGCAATTCAGAGTGTCCAGTAATAAATTCATTGAATCGCATTCCAGTAATGAGCAACTACAACCTTGGTCTTGGACACGTCTTCTATTTGCATCACTCTGACAATCCTAATTGTAGTTTAACAAATGAACT
>NCQT01072996.1:0-18780 GCA_002740465.1 Stenocereus thurberi
AGCAGAAAGTAGGTGAGAGAGGTACGTAAAACAGGTAAATTTACCGTTCAACAAAAGGTGGTTTATGTTTTGTCTGCCATTTTCCAGTTTTTAAGAGCGAATTTTAAATAGCAATATCTCTTAGGTTTCTCAGCCAAATGGGATGAAACAACCCTTGCTGGAAAGTTCAAGAAGGCAGCTTTCACATGGCGCAAGTTGCACGCCATTTGAAGCAACCGTTGCAGAGATATCAGGCAAAAGGTGTACTGTATGCAGACTAGGATAATTTCTGCAGCATCTGAAAAAGGGCCGTAATTGACTTATTGCCTAGAGACCTAACCTAGAACTCTTTATATATCCTTGAAGCTGACATATTAAGGGTTCCAAAAAGTATATTTTTAGCTTCTTATATCCATTTTAAGCTTGAATAATCAAGTTCACAAAACCAGGTTGCTGCGCTGGCATCTGGGTAGATTATATAGCTGAGTTTTGAGAGCTGAGTTCGATGGACAAATAAAGTCCAAATGACTTGAAATTTACTTTATTGAAAAGTTGACTTTCGGAACCTAGATCCTAAAGTAATAAAACGGATTTAAACCACCTTGAAACTAGGTGATTAGGGTCACCAATTTGCTGCACTTGCTGTCTGAAACTGCATCTTTTTAAAAATGGCATTTTGAAGTTCAAGTAAAACTCCATAAAGTTCCTTTTACCATGGAATTCAAACAATGGAGATGAAAAAAGATCTTGTCGAACTTGGATTTGAAATGAAGTTACCCCAAAACGATTAGATGAGCGAGGTTGTATGTAATGCCCTAGGAGATATGCATCATACTCCCCTTGTTAGGAAAGAATTGCCCTTAATTCTTGTTGAGAGTAAGGACAACCACCTTGAGTTGAGAAAATCCTTGTACAATCGCCTCTTGCTTCAATTCAAAATTTTGTGGGCTGCCCAAGATGATTAATAACTCACAAGAGCCTTGGCCATCTTCACACTCATCAAATCTTCGAGGTAGGTCAAAGATAATCTCATTGTCTTCATGATGAAAATCCTTGTAAAGAGGAAGATGAAGTTCTTCCTTGCAAACTTGTCCTTCTTCCTCACAAGAAGATGAAGGAGTCGTGGTTTCTCCTAACTCTTCAAAGTCTAAGAGCACTTCATCACCATATTCTTCAAATTTTAAAAGTTCTTTATCACCACAGTCATCAAAGATGGGAGGTGGATCAAACCGATTTAAATCTTTGTTTACTTCTTCATCTTCGTAGAAGATGATTTCCTTCAAGGGCAGTAAGGTAGGAAGGCTAAGAGTGTGATGACTCTTTGGACTCGCCTTGTTGAAAACGATGACCACACATGAGGGCCTTGAGCCACTCTTCTTAGGAAGTAAAGAAACATGTCTGAGCACGTAAGTGGGTGGGCAAAAGACACCCATCAACTTACCCCTCAACTTCTTCCAAGTTCTCACCTTCTCTTTTCCTTTCTTCCTTCTCTTAAACTTGTAATTCTTCCACCATTGAAGTGCACAGCCTCTTAATTTTGAAATAACCACCTTGAACTTCTCTTGGTCACTAAGGTTGTGACAATCAAAGGCTTACTCTACTTAGAAAAGGAAGTTGTAAACTCATCGTTTTGGCCATAAAATCTTGGGATTTTTAGGCTGATCAAATCAATGTCTATCAATGCTAGCTCTTTTCAGAAGTTCCTCAATGAAGGCATGATGGAATGGATGCAAAAGCTTGAGCTATGAAAACTCTCTATCCTCTCAAAATCCTAGTGTTGTATCTTGAGTGTGGCAACCTCAAGTGGGTCTCTAGGTTGTTCATACTAAAAATACGTCATTCTTATGGTACTTTTACACCTGTTTTATGTTCGTTATAATTGTATTTTAAGGTTTTTATTTAATTTTATTTTGTTTTATAGGTTTTGAATAAATGTGAAAAAATACAAGGAAATGAGGGAAAAAGATGATGAAAATGCCCAAAATGGAGAATTGGGCCAAATAGACTCAAACCCAACTCAAAAGCCTATTTTAAACCCAAAAGAAAAAAAGAAAAAGAAAAGAAAAAGAAAAAGAAAACCTAAATCTACCCAACCTCACGTGCCCCCCTATTACCCCTTTTTACTCACCACTTTAATCTTCTCTCTCCACAAAACACCATTATCACACCCTCCATCCCCTGCATCTTCTTTAATTCTCATTTGCCCTACTTTATTCTTGATCCCCTTTCTCTCTCTTCGATCTCCATCTTTCTCTTTCCACAACACACCATCATTGCACCACCACCAAGCATCGTCACGCACATGCTGCCAGCACACCCATAGCTGTCCCTCATCTCCACCATCCATGATACCCATGAAATCGATAGTGAAGAATAGAGAAGGCCTCGGTTATAAGATGAACGGTAGTTGTAGCATTTGGAAGAAAGAGTTCTCCTCTTATTCCCCTCTCAATCTCTTTTTACATTTCCAATTTTCACAAATTTTCTTTGAGGTTAAAGCTGTAATTTTATGGTTTTCAATTAATCAATTTTTTTGTTTAGCAATCAGTCATTAGCCATAGTTCAAGTGTATCTAGATCTCCAATTCATTTCATTCTCTGTTTCTAATTCTTAGTGATTTTTGTGTTTTTCTCCATTGTTGGTTCGAGAGCCCAAGAAGCCATTCTTGAAAGCTTCGAATGTTGAATAGTAGTTTTTTCTTCTTCTATTTTGTGCTTTTGTTGAGGATTCGGATACTGGTTTAAACTACTTTGCAATTTGATTCAATTTTAGCCCTCTCAAATGCTCTGTTTTGTCTAATTTTCATACGCTGTTTTTTTTTTCCCCCTCTCCCTTCTCCTTTCACGTGCTGTTGCCTAGTTTTAATGATACTGCATTTCCCTATTTTTTGGTTTTTTTAGTTAAATTAATTCACTTTATGTTGCCTCATTTACCCCACTTTTCTTTATTTATAGTGAGTGTTTTTCAAGGTGAAGCTAAGCCTCTTTTGTCAGACAACCCACTAATTGTCACAGTATTGCTCAGCTTTTGCATCCATACATTGAACAACTTTATTGTATTATTATTGCTAGAGTTGTCTTGTTCTTAGTGTTGATTTTAGTACACCTCGGTTAAATGAGCTTCTCACCAACAAGTTGTCTTCCATCTTGTCACTTATAGTTATTTTATTTACTCATTGTTACTATTATTATTTTTTAATGTTTTAGTTTAGATTACTTAAGTGTAGCACAATGCTGGAGTATTATTTTGAATCTTATTTAGTAAATTCTTTATTAACGGTGAAGTTAATTAAGGGGTTAAATTTGGTTCTACCATCTCCGTGGGAACGACCCNNNTTCGCTGGATCATACTATAACTTGATACCGTGCCCTTGCGGCTCTTTTTACATCAACAAGTTTTTGGCGCTGTTGCCCGGGATGGTGTATCTTCAATCAACCACTTTTTAGTACTTTGTTATTTTTTTTGATATTTGTGGCTTTTATTAGTTTCTGTGTTTTGTTTTATTATTATCATCTTTGTAATTTTTATTTATTCTTTTTATTTGATTTGTTCATTTTTATTTATTTTATTTACTGTCAAAAAAGAGAAAAAAAAAAGGACCAAAAATACGATTTGGGACTTGCATGATTGTTTGGGTTAGGGAGCCTAAAAGAAGAAGACTGATTAGGATCAAACCTGAACTTGAAAAAATGGCTGGACAAGAAAGAACTGAAAAGGCCTTGCATGAGATATTCTACCCTCAGCATTCAACCTTACCTTCATGCTTTAATCTATCTGCCTTAGGTACTAATGTGAACCTGAAATTGGAATCACATTATATTCAAATGCTTCCTAAATTCATTAGACTTGAAGATGCTTATTTATTTTTAAGTGAATTTGAAGAAGTATGCAATATGATACATCTTTATAATGTGAATACTGCTATGGTTAAACTGAGATTCGTTTCTTTCGCTTTAAAAGATAATTCTAAGATATGGATGTATAGTTTGCCTACTAACTCCATTTCAAATTGGAATGATTTCGTTAAAGTTTTCTTGCGAAAATATTTTCCTAATGGCAAAACCGTTAAACTAAGGAATGAAATAAATCAGTTTATTCAGTTTGATAAGGAACCATTCTGGAGATACATGGAAAGATTTAAGAACTTATTAGGCCAGTGTCCCCACTATATCTTGAACAGTGTTGTTTATGTCAAATTGTGTATGAGGGTCTGGACCAATAAACTAGGGCCATACTAGAATCTATGTGTCAAGGTGGATTCCTATCCAAGAGTCCTATCGCAGCTTGGGAATTCTTAGAGGACTTAGCTGAAAAGACAATGCAGTGGGAGACCATTAGAAATGATAGCCTTAGTTCTAGAATTGCCAGTGCTAAGGGGGGTTTGCGTGCAGTATCAGACTTGAGCCATATAGAGTCTAGATTTACAGCTTTAGAGAACCAGTTAAAAAGGTTGACTATTCAGCAACCTCAGGTCTTTCAAAGTGCTACTATTATATGTTCTCACTGTTAATCCCCAAACTATACCTTGAGTGCTTGTCCCCACTATACTCACCAGTTATCAACTAGAATTGAGCAAATAAACATGGCCTACCAAAGGCCAAGAAACGATCCTTTTGCACCAACTTGCAATCCAAGGTGGCGAAATCACCCGAATTTTTCCTGAAGCCAAGGCCAGAACTTAGGAGGTCCTAGCACACAGACCGGAATATTCCCTAGAAACACTTCTATCCAGCCATATCAAGCACCTAGGCTACCTCCTCCCCCTGTTGCCCACACCCAATCACCTCCTGGCTATAATGAGATTGACAAAAGATTTAACAATCTAGAGAAATCATAAAATAACCTAGAGAAGGTAATGAGGACCATGGCAGAACAGTTGTCTCAACTGGTCATAGCGAATAGGGAAAAGGGAATATTTCCAAGTTAAACAGAGCCTAACCCAAATGTAGTTACATCTTCAATGAGTCCACCAGGCCAGGATAATGTGAAAAGGGTTAATGCAATAGCTTCACTTAGGTCAGGACGTTTAATTGAACATAAATTAGAAGACCTTGTAGATGTTCCTGTTCAGTTCTCTCCATCTCTGTCTCTACCATTTCCTCTTGAGAATGGTTCTGCTTCTAGGGATGCTACTAATGACACCCCAATTGACCCTTCCCCGTCCCGACCTATTAACCCAGTTAACTCCGAAGAGACTAAGAAAGATGAGTCTAAGAAGGGAGACGATACATCTCAACATTCGACTGTTGAGAGGGTTCATAAACTCTTTGCACCCTTTCCTTATAGGCTAAGGAATAAGAAGGATCAGACAGATGTTGATAAGATTAGAGACACCTTCTCTTAAGCTAAAATCAACATTTCCCTTCTAGATGCCAACTAGCAGATGCCTCCTTATGTCAAGTTCCTGAAAGAGTTATACACCACTAAAAGAACGACCAATGTTCCTAAGAAAGCTTTCTTAGCCTCAAATGTGAGCTCAATTATCTCACTCCAAATCCCCACCAAATATAAAGATCCCGGTTGCCCTACCATTTTCATAGTTATAGGGGATCAGACTANNCATAGAGCATTGTTGGATTTAGGGGCCAGTGCTAATTTGCTTCCATACTTGGTGTATGAGAGGCTGGGATTGGGAGAGTTAAAACCCACTAAAATGATTCTCCAGTTAGCTGATCACTCCACTAGAGCCCCTAAGGGAAAAATTGAGGATGTTTTGATTAAAGTGGGTGAGTTCATATATCCTATGGATTTTGTTGTACTGGAAACCGAGTTTGTTGCAAACTCTGAAACCCAAATACCTGTCATTCTTGGTCGACCTTTCCTAACTACTTCTAATGCTTTGATCAATTGTAGGAATGGTATGCTAAAGTTGTCTTTTGAAAATATGACTGTTGAGTTGAATATCTTTAATCTGCAAAGACAACCTGCTATTTTTGATGGGTTTGATACTGCAAATTTTCTTGATGTATATGCTTGTGATAACTCATATATTGACGGTTTGATTGACAATGATATATGTGATGAGATTGATCCCCTCTTCCTAATTCTTCTGATTCTCCTTCTTTTACGCATACGTCTGATCCCGTATTAGAGTTGAAACCTTTACCTGATTCCCTTAAGTATGTCTTTTTGGGTCCTAATGAGATTTCCTTGTGATTATTGCATCTGACCGGATCGAGAACCAAGAGAATAAATTGTTGAGAGTACTTAAGGAACATAAAGAGGCCATAAGGTGGACCTTAGGCAACATTAAAGGTATCAGCCCTCCATTGTGCAACATAGAATTCATCTTAAGGAGAATGCTAAGCCTTATAGAGACCACCAACGACGTCTGAACCCTATCCTGCAAGAAGTCATCAAAAAAGAGGTCATTAAGTGGGTAGATAATGGGATAATTACCCCATTCTCGATAGTGAATGGGTCAGCCCCGTTCAAATCGTTCCTAAGAAGACCGGTATTACAATGGTAAGGAATGACAAGAACGAGCTAGTCCCCACTAGAGTCCAGTTTGGGTGGAGTGTGTGTATTGACTGTAGGAAACTAAATGTAGCCGCTAGGAAAGACCACTTTTCTTTACCTTTTATAGACCAAATGCTTGAGAGATTAGCCGGACATAGTTACTACTGCTTTTTTGATGGGTATTCTGACTACACCTAAGTCTCCATAGCACCCAAGGACCAGGACAAGACCACTTTCAAATGCTCATTTGGTACTTTTTCCTTTAGGAGAATGTCGTTTGGTCTTTGTAATGCTCATGCCACTTTCCAGTGTTGTATGATTTCTATATTTTCTGATATGATTGAGCAGTGCATTGAGGTGTTTATAGATGATTTTTCTGTGTTTGGTTCTTCATTTGATGACTGTTTGATCAATCTGACAAGAGTGTTGCAAAGATGCAGGGAAAAGAATTTGACTCTGAGCTGGAAAAAATGCCATTTTATGGTAAAAAAGGGCATTGATTTAGGGCATGTAGTTTCACATGATGGGATTGAGGTTGATAGAGCAAAAATTGATTTGATTGCTAATCTTCCCTCTCCTATTTGTGTGAAGGATATGAGGTCATTTTTAGGGCATGCAGGATTTTATAGACGATTTATCCAAGATTTCAGTAAAATTGCTAAGCCTTTGACCAACCTTTTAGCAAAAGATGTACCTTTTCACTTCTCTGATGAGTGTTTAAAGGCATTTAATAGGCTAAAGGAGGCTCTGACTTTTGCCCCTATCCTACACCCTTCCATCTGGGAAGAGCCCCTTGAACTGATGTGTGATGCTTCTAATTATGCTGTAGGGGTTGTCACAGGACAACGTGTAGATAAGAAACCTCATGTTATATATTATGCGAGTCATACTTTGAATGAGGCATAGTTGAACTACGCAGTAATTGAAAAAGAGTTTTTAGCAGTTGTATTTGGTTTTGAAAAATTTTGACCCAATTTGATTGGCTCTTATATGGTTGTACATACTGATCATGCTGCTTTAAAGCATCTATTTTCCAAGAAGAATGCAAAACCTAGATTACGTAGATAGATTTTACTCTTGTAGGAATTTATTGTGAGATTCGGGATAGAAAGGGTTCTGAGAACCTAGTGGCTGACCATCTATCCCAGATCATTGTGAAAAATGAGAGTGAAACCCCCATTTCTGAGTGCTTCCCTGATGAACAGCTACTTATGATTCAATCTGAACCATGGTATGCTGATATTGTCAACTACTTAGTGACTGGTGAGATACCCCTAGGTTAGAATAAGCATGATAAGGACATATTCTTTTCTCTGGCAAAATTCTTCTATGGGGATGACCCCTACTTGTTTAAATATTGTTCTGACTAGATTTTTAGAAGGTGTATCTCTGATAATGAGATTAGAAGTATCCTTTCTTTTTGTCATGATCAAGCATGTGGGGGCATTTTGGTGGAAAATACAGCTATCAAAGTCCTTCAATATGGTTTGTATTGGCCTACATTGTTCAAAGATGCCCACTTGTACTGTAAAAGCTGCCCTAGGTGTCAACAGTTTGGGAAAATCAGTATGAGAGATATGATGCCCCTTAACCCGATAATCATTGTTGAGATTTTTGATGTTTGGGGGATTGATTTTATGGGACCATTCCCATCGTCTTTTGGGAATGAATATATTCTCTTTGCTGTAGATTATGTGTCTAAGTGGGTAGAGGCTGTGCCAACTAGAACAACTGAGGCTGGAGTCGTTGTCAAGTTCCTTAGAGAAAATATTTTTTCCAGGTGTAGCATACCAAGGGCTATTATTAGTGACCCGGGTACTCATTTCGATAATCGTTCTTTTGATGCATTGTTGAAAAAATACTCAATCATTCATCGTTTAACCACTGCCTATCATCCCCAGACTAGTGGCTAGGTAGAGGTTTCTAATAGATAGATTAAGCAGATTTTAGAAAAGACTATGAGTAGAAATCGTAAGCATTGGGCAGATAAGCTCATTGATGCTCTTTGGGCCTATAGAACAGCTTTTAAGAACCGTTTAGGCATGTCTTCTTTTAGGGTTATCTTTGGCAAGCCAAGGAGAAGAGGGGAGGTGAGGGTTCGCATAAGAGAAGGCACGGTCGTACTTAACCAAATAGTGTGACCGTGCCAATGTTCTGGCCGGTGCACGTTTTTCTTTTTTTTTTTATGGAGGGCAATTTTGTGGAAGGTTTGGCTATTTTGTAGGGGGAAAGAAAACTTGGCAAGGATGAAAGTAAAGTATGAAAATGTGACATAACTCAAGAACACCAACCTGGATTTGCTCTGATAACAAATGGAGCATGCGCTAAATGGGCCGGATTTAGCTTGCTTGAGTTTAGTTACGGATTTCCTCTTAGTAACAAGATATGACTTGATTAAAAGGTAGACCACCAATCAAGATTAAGGAAGGTAGACCACCAATCAAGATTAAGGACCCACCAAGAATTACTTAAAGGCTATGCCACCCATAATTCTATAAAGGATTTCACTCAAGACTCACCACCTTTGGAAAGGATAAAGAGAACTTAAGATTTTTAAGAGAGAAAGCTTTGAGCTAATTCATATCATTCAAGTGTGTTTCTTACAACCTAAGGCCTCCCTTATATAAGGGAAGTGGGAGCCTTTAACAAGCTATAAAGGAGGGAAACGAAAGGGACCATACACGTGCATAAAGCAGGAGGGAACCAAAAGCATCAAACATAAGCTGAAAAGTGTCTTATGCTTTCTGTCAGCAACTTTTCAGTTTACAATTATCAACTTCAAACAGCTGTATCTCCTAGGTCTCTTATTCAAATTGGGTGAAATAGCCCTTTCTGGAAAGCTTAAAAAGTCAGCTTTCATGTGGGTAGCAATTTGGAGCTACCGTTTGGGAGATATTGGCCAGAATGTGTAGCATGTACAGGCTGGAACTTTGTCAGCAACAGTTATCAACTTTAAACAGCTGTATCTCCTATGTCTCTTATTCAAATTGAGTGCAACAGCCCTTGATGGAAATCTTAGGAAGTCAGATTTCACATGGCTCAAGTGGAAAGCAATTTGGAGCTACCATTGGGAAGATATTGGCTAGAATGTGCAGCATATGTAGGCCAGGACAGTTTCTACAACATCTGAAAAATGGCTCCAATTGGCTTATTACCTAGTGACCTAACCTAGAATTCTTTATATGTCCTTAAATTTGACATATTAAGAATTCCAACAAGTGAGTTTGTAGCATTTTAAACCCATGCTAAGGTTGTATAATAAAGCCCACAAAACCGGGTTAAAACCGGGTTAAATTGCAGCTTGCATATACCTTGCTATTTTCGGACTTTCTTATTATCTCTGTGGGTTTAAATCCATTTTGATGGATAAAACCATTTAGAAGGCCTCTTGTCCTTCCCAAACTAGAAGAGTAACACATCCTAAAAGTTTAGGATAAGGTTGGAATTGAAATTTCAAATCAGCACATGGGCCAAGTCCCCTTTGATGGAGCTTGTGAGCATTAAGGAGAATGTGGGAGCTCTCTTGGACTTGAGTGGGCATGACACTTGCTTCATCCTCCCCTTCTTGATTGTGATTTACCCTCAAATCATCGCCATCATCTTCATCATCAAGGTAGGGTGTGAGATCACCCACATTGAATATAGGGGATACACCCATATCTCTGGGCAGCTCGAGCTTGTAGGCAATATCATTCACCTTCTCAAGGATCTTGAAAGGACTATCCCCTCTTGGCATAAGCTTGTTTTTCCTCTTTGATGGAAGCCTCTCTTTTCTCAGGTGTAACCATACCAAATCCCCGAGCTTGAAGGTGATAGCATTGCGGTGCTTGTTTGCTCTTGCTTTATACATCTCAGTAGTCTTCTCAATCTTTGCCCGAATCTATTGGTGAAGCTTTTTTATCTCCCTTGCCTTCTCTTCTGCCTCATAACTCGCTCTAGACTCTAGTGGAAGTGGTATGAGTTCTAGGAGAGTTAGTGGGTTGATCCCATAGCATGATTCAAATGGAGAATGGGCCGTAGCAAAATTAGGAGTGCGGTTGTATGCAAATTCAGCATGGGGAAGCTTGAGATCCCACTACTTAATGCTTTTACTCACCAAGCTTCTAAGCCAAGTAGCAAGAGTTTTATTGGTAACTTCGGTTTGCCCATCCGTTTGAGGATGGTGGGAGATACTATATAAGAGCTTAGTACCAAGGAGTCTCCACAAACACCTCCAAAAGTGGCTAAGAAACTTTGTGTCCTGATCAGACACAATGCTCTTAGGAATACCATGAAGTTTAATAACTTCCTTGAAGTAGAGGTGAGCTATGTGAGATGTATCATCCGCTTTCTCATAAGGAATGAAGTGGGCCATCTTTGAGAAACGGTCCATCACTACCATAATAGCATCCTTAACCCTTTGAGTCCTTGGAAGAGCAACTATGAAGTCCATGCTCACATCTTCCAATAGACCATTAGGGATAGCAAAGGAGTGTACAACCCTTGGTGGAATTGACTCTTGGCTCTTTGACAAATAGAACTTTTGGAAATCACCTCGTGAACATCACCTCCCATCTTAGGCCAAAAGAAGTGTTCTTTGAGCATGTCAATGGTCTTGTTGATCCTAAAATGACTGGCTAGACCTCCTCCATGGACTTCCTTGACAAGAAGCTTTCAGATAGGTCCCTTTGGGATGCAAAGCTTGTTATCCTTGAATAAGAAACCTTCTTGAAGAGTATAAGGGTCATGCTTGCTACCCTCTTGATCATTGAGGTAGGGCTTGAAATCCTCATCCTCTTGGTAGTGATCACGGATGAATTGGAAGCCTAGGACCCTTGCTTGCATCACGCCTAGTAGAGAACGCCGCCTTGAAAGAGCATCTGCAACCACATTGGTGCTCCCCTTGTTATGCTTGACCACAAATGAGAAACTTTATAAGAACTCAACCTATTTAGCATTCCTTGGATTGAGTTTGTGTTGGCCATTCAAATACTTCAATGCCTCATGGTCCGAATGGAGTACAAATTGTTTTGACCTTAAGTAATGCGACCAATGATTAAGAGCTCTTACCAATGCATAGAATTCTTTGTCATATGTTGAGTATTTCTTCCTTAAGCCATTAAGTTTCTCACTAAAGTAAGTGATAGGGCGTTGATCTTGCATGAGGACAGCCCCTATGCCAACTCCACTTGCATCACAATCAACCTCAAAGAGTTTGTTGAAATCGGGAAGGGCTAACACCGGGGTCTCACATAGCTTGGCTTTGAGCTTCTCAAAGGCGACGTGGGCAGCCTTGGTCCACTCATAGGTTTCCTTCTTTATGCACTCGGTGATGGGGGCCGTGAGGGTGCTAAACCCGTTGATGAATCTCCTATAAAAAGATACCAAGCCATGAAAACTCCTAACTTCGGTGATGGTGGTGGGAGTTGGCCATGACTCACAATGAGTAAATAAAATAACCATAAGTGACAAGATGGAAGACAACTTGTTCGTGAGAAGCTCATTTAGCCGAGGTGTACTAAAATCAACACCAAGAACAAGACAACTCAAGCAATAATAATATAATAAAGTTGTTTAATGTATGGATGCAAAAGCTGAGCAATACTATGGTAATTAGTGGGTTGTCTGACAAAAGACGCTTAGCTTCACCTTGAAAAACACTCACTATAAATAAAGAAAAGTGGGGTAAATGAGGCAACATAAAGTGAATTAATTTAACTTTAAAAACCCAAAAAATAGGGAAATGTAGTATCATTAAAACTAAGCAACAGCACATGAAAGGAGAAGGGAGAGGGAAAAAAAAAACAGAGTATGGGAACTAAACAAAACAGAGCATTTGAGAGGGCTGAAATTGAATCAAAATTGCAAAGTAGTTTAAACCAGTTTCCAAATCCTCAACAAAAGCACAAAATAGAAGAAGAAAAAAATTACTATTCAACATTCGAAGCTTTCAAGAATGGCTTCTTGGCCTCTTAAACCAACAATGGAGAAAAACTCAAAAATCACCAAGAATCAAAAATAGAGAATGAAATGAATTAGAGATCTAGATACACTTGAACTATGGCTAATGACTTATTGCTGAACAAAAAAATTGATTAATCGAAAACAGTAAAATTACAACTTCAAACTCAAAGAAAATTTGTGAAAATTAGAAATGTAAAAAGAGGATTGAGAGGGGAACGAGAGGAGAACCGCGCTTGCAAATGCTACCGCTGCCCTTCATCTCATACCCAAGCCATTTTCCATTCTTCACTGTCGATTTCATGGGTATCATGGATGGTAGAGATGAGGGACAGCTGTGGGTGTGCTGGCAGCATGTGCGTGAAGATGCTTAATGGTGGTGTGATGATGGTGTGTTGTGGAAAGAGAAAGATGGAGATCGAAGAGAGAGAAAGGGGATCAAGAATAAAGTAGGGCAAATGAGAATTAAAGAAGATGCAGGGGATGGAGGGTGTGATAATGGTGTTTTGTGGAGAGAGAAGATTAAAGTGGTGAGTAAAAAGGGGTAATAGGGGGGCACGTGAGGTTGGGTAGATTTAGGTTTTATTTTTTTTTTCTTTTGGGTTTAAAATAGGCTTTTGAGTTGGGTTTGAGTCTATTTGGCCCAATTCTCCATTTTCGTCATCTTTTTCCCTTATTTCCTTGCATTTTTTCACATTTATTCAAAACCTATAAAAACAAAATAAAATTAAATAAAAACCTTAAAATACGATTATAACGAACACAAAACAGGTGTAAAAGTACCGTAATAATAACATATTTTTGGTACGAACAAATGAAGCAAGTGTCATGCCCACTCAAGTCCAAGAGAGCTCCCACATTCTCCTTAATGCTCACAAGCTCCATCAAGGGGACTTGGCCCATGTGCTGATTTGGAGCTTCAATTCCAACCTCACCTAAACCTTTAGAATGTATTATTCTTCTAGTTTGGGAAGGCCAAGAAGCCTTCTAAAGGGTTTTATCCATCAAAATGGAGTTAAACCCATGAAGATAATAAGAAAGTCCGAAAATAGCAAGGTATATACAAGCTGTAATGTAACCTGATTTTAACCTGGTCTTATGGGCTTTATTATGCAAGCTTAGCATGGGTTGAAAATGCTACAAACCCACTTGTTGGAATTCTTAATATGTCAACTTTAAGGACATATAAAAAATTCTAGGTTAGGTCACTAGGTAATAAGCCAATTGGAGCCATTTTCCAAATGCTGCAGAAACTGTTCCAGCCAGCACATGCTGCACATTTTGGCCAATATCTTCCAAAGCGTAGCTCCAAATTGCTTCTCACTTAAGCCACGTGAAAGCTGACTTCCTAAGCTTTCCATCAAGGTCTGTTTCACCTAATTTGAATGAGAGACATAGGAGATACAGCTGTTTGAAGTCGATAATTGTTGCTGACAAAGTTCCAGCCTGCACATGCTACAGATTCTGGCCAATATCACCAAAACGGTAGCTCCAAATTGCTGCTTACTTGAGCCATGTGAAAGCTGATTTCCTAAGCTTTTCAGCAAGGGCTGTTTCACCCAATTTGAATAAGAGATCTAGGAGGTATAGCTATTTGAAGTTGATAATTATAAACTGAAAAGTTGCTGATAGAAAGCATAAGGCACTTTTCAGCTTTTGTTTGATGCTTTTGGTTCCCTCTTGCTTTATGCATGTGTATGGCCCCTTTCTTTTCCCTCCTTTGCATCTTGTTAAAGGCTCCTACTTCCCTTATATAAGGGAGGCCTTAGGTTGTAAGAAACACACTTGAATGATATGAATTAGCTCAAAGTTTTCTCTCTCAAAAATCTTAAGTTCTCTTTATCCTTTCCCATAGGTGGTGAGTCTTGAGTGGAATCCTTTATAGAATTGTGGGTGACATAGCCTTTAATCAATTCTTGGTGGGTCCTTAGTCTTGATTGGTGGTCTAGCCTTTAAATGAAGTCATATCTTGTTACTAAGAGAAAATTCGTAACTAAACTTAAGCAAGCTAAATCCAGCCCATTTAGCGCACGCTCCAAAAACACAAGCACACCTTGATCAAAAAGAAAAAAAAAATTAAAAGACTCAAAATCACCTAAAAAGATTGGGTTGCCTCCCAACAAGCGCTAAGTTTAATGTCTTCAGCCAGACAATATCAAGTAGAGGCTTTGAAAATGTTAAGCCTAACCCTCGTGTTCATGACCGAGACATCCATCACTCCTGACCTACAGTTAATAGTGGCATTAGCTGTAGCTAGGAAGGGACAACCTCAAATAAGAGGGATCTGTTTATGAGCATGAGCGGGGTCCATGTCCAACACAACAAAGTCAACAGGAAAGAATTCTTTATCAATTTGCACCAAGACATCATCTATTCGCCCCCTAGAAGTCCTAGCCAACCAATCAGACAGTTAGAAGGTTACAGTTCACCTAATCCTAACTCTAAGTAAACAAAATATGGTATCAAATTGACACTAGAACCCAAATCCAAAAGCGCCCTTTTAATTTTGTGATTGCCAATAAAACATAAAATGGTAGAGACACCAGGATCTTTGAACTTAGGAGGAGTATCACATTTCAAAATCGAACTTACTTGTTCACTTAGAAGAACCTTTTTAGACTTGTCATATTTAGATTTTCTTTTAAAGTACACATGTCTTTAAAGAACTTAGCATAGGCCGGGATCTATCTAATCACTTCCGAGAGGGGAAGATTGACCTTAACTTGCTTAAAGGTCTCTAGGATGTCATCTCTTTGGTTGTCTTGCTTGGAAGGGAATGGTGCAGACAAAGCTTGAGGGTAAGGAACATTTGACTCATATGTCACAATGAGGCCAGGCATAACAGGAGAAGGGGATGGATCATTCTCTTTTTCAATCTCAATATCACTCTTCGTGGTCTTAAGTTCTTCATCTTTATCATGTTTCTTCTCATTCACCTTATTATGCACTTCTTTACCACTTCTAAGAACTATTACAGCGTTCAATTGTTCAAATTGTTGACCTTTAGGGTTCTGTATGGGGTGACTTAGAAGTTTTTCTTCTCCTCTTCTACCTACAGCTATGGCTAGTTGCCCAAGTTGGGTTTCTAACTTAACTATAGAGTGTGAATGAGAGTCAACAATATGCATTTTAGACTCAATTCCTTGGACCCTAGCATCTATATTTTGCACAACAGAAGTCAAAGTATCAAAAGCAGAAAGCACCTTGTCAATATCAGAGCTCCCAGATAGAGCTTGATGGGAAGAGGGAGGAGCATATCTCTAATTTTGAAAACCAGGAGGGGTAGGTCTGTAAGACTGTGTTTGAGGATTCTCAACATTTTAAGACCTCCATGAAAAATTAGGATGACTTATCCAATCATGATTATAGGTATTAGAATAAGGGTTGTTGGATGGAGAAAATTCTTGGGCAGCATTTACTTGTTCAGTCATACAGTCAGACTTATCAATATAAGAACAGTCAACAGAAGCATGCATGGGACTAGCACAAAGCGAACACACATCTTGCATAGAAGGGACATTAGATACTTTATCTATGCACAACAATTGATCAAATTTCTTAACTAAAGTATCAACTTTACTAGAAAGATCAATCGAATATGAAACCTCATAAACCCCCCTTTACTTCCTAATTGCCTAGGCAAATCGGAATGTGAGGAAGTAACATGTAAGTGTGAATTTTCACTCAAATGTTCAAATAATTCTCAAACTTCTTCACGAGTTTTGTACAAAAAACTACCACCACATGATGCATCAATCATCTGCCTATTATACTCATCTAAACCAGAGTAAAAATTCTGGGCAAGTTACCACATAGGGACCTCATGGTGAGGACAATATCGCAATAGTTTTTTAAACCGTTCTCAACTTTCATGCAATTGCTCGTTTTTATTCTGCGAGAAGGTGGTTATAGCACGTCTTAAGGTAGTCAGTTTACCAATAGAGTAAAATTTTTTCAAGAATTCCTTTTGCAATTGATCCCAAGTGGTGATATTTGTCTTAATGTCCAACCAAGCTTTAGCTTTATCTTTTAAAGAAAAAGGAAAAAGGCGCAAGTGAAGCGCATCATCAGAGATATTATTTAAAAATATAGTAGAACAAATCTCTAAGAATGCATCAACATACTTGAAAGGATTTTCAGACTCTAGACCATAAAACGACAGAAGCATTTGGATAAGAGAATGTTTAATCTCAAATGACATTATAACAGTGGGCGTACGAGTTCTTGTTGATGAGTCATAAGTAGTGGGAGTGAAATATTCCTTAAATTGCTTAGGTGGTGAGGTTTGGTTGTTCTTCAGCCATCTCGTTCTTAGATTCTTTTTGCTTAGCTCTTATCTCGTGAAAAGAGCGTTCAATTTCAGAATTAATGGTTTAAGATCTAAGCACAAAGAACGTCTACCAAACATATACCAACAAATAACAAAAAGAAAATAATAAAATCACCACAATAATCACCAAACAAAAATAAGAAGAAAAGAGAATAGAGAGATAAGAAGAGAAAAATAAAAATAAAATAAAAATAAAATAAAGATAAAAGGAAAAGGGGAAAAGAAAAACAAAGAAAAGAAATAAATAAAAATAATATAAAATAAAAGAATAAAGGAAATAAAAGGGAAGAGGATTGTTAGATTAGGTACAATAGATAAAATAAAAAAAAGAGTTAGATTAGATTAGATTAGAAGGGAGAGGGAAAATAGTTAGATTAAATGGGGGAGGGAATAACAAAAATAAAATGGTTAGATTATGAGGGATTGGGGAATAAAACAATAAAAATAAAAGGAAAAGGGTGGAGAATAAATAAATAAAACTGTTAGATTAGCGGGAAAGGGAAAACAAAAATCAAAAAATAAAAGGAAAAAAAATTCAAAAATCACTATTCGTTCCCGTGGGATCGACACTCTTATACTCGCTTGTCTACAATCAACCTTGTGCACTTGCAAGCAACGGCGCCAAAAGTTTGATGTAGATTTTATGTTTAGTTTTAAAACTCTTCTTACTTGCAAGTGAACAAGGTTAATTGTAGACAAGCGAGTATAGGGGTGTCGATCCCACGAAGAACAATAGCGATTTTAAATTTATCCTTTCAGATTGTAAAGAATAATTCAATTCATGAGCTCAATTATCAAAATGAATTAAGGAGCAAAATAAGAGTAAACAAGTCAAGAGATTAGAGAGAAATCAATAGGAGAAAGATCTAGGATTGTGGATTTCACCTTTGATGCCAATATTGATTTACTAATTCAAATGGGGATTCAATTTGTCTCTTGTTCAACCCAAGTTACAAGCATTAAGTCATAAATTAAAAAGATGACTATAATTATAAAGTGAGATAATTTATCTAGTGGTTTAGCATGAACTATTCTTTTTAGACATAACTCATCTAATTTCTAGCATAAATTATTCAATTTAAACAATTATAATTTTAGGCCCAAATTGCATAATCATCATATTAGCCTACAAGGTCTAATATTCATTTGAGATAACAAATTAAACTAGTGTCATCAACATGATTAAACATTAGTATTAAGATGCATAAGTAGATGACGATCAAATATAAACTCAAGATTATGCAAAACAGACAAAAATAACCCTATAAGAAATTAGCAAAAGAATATTATTACCAATGATTCATCATAATCTTAGAATGAGTAGTTTAGCCGGCTATAGTTAGCAAAAATAGTATTGAAATCGGTATATTTCACAACTTATGTCCAAACTTTGTACTCAATTACACAAAATTATGAAAACTTAGTGTAAACTCTCAAATTTGACTCACAAATGAGATGAGAAGAGAAGATAAATATAGCTAACAAAACTTATTTTCTTCCTAGCCTCTCAACCCAAATGATCTTATCTTACAAAGACTCTTTCAACTCTTTTAAAAAAAAAATAGACGATAGAAGATGGGAGAATGAGAGAGAGAATAGATGAATGTATGAGTGTGAGTGTGTGGATCCCTCTTTCCCTCAACCCATGGCCCCTTTTTATAGTGAAAAATCCAACCCCATTGGATACCCCAAAATTAATAAAAATCAATTCCAATTAATTTGGGATGTTACATGCATGGTCATGGCTAGTCATAAGTATAGAATTAATTTTGATTAATGACATTTGACTATGTTAAGAATTAATCATGTGGGAAAAATTGGAGATGAAGCACTTGAGAGGGGCTGATTCTGCTAGGATGACTGCTGGACTTGGTGAATTGGGCCGCGGACAAGCCCACACGGAGGGATAGAGAGGAGGAAGAGAAAAGGAGAAGGTAGGCCGGGATGGGGCTAGCGTGGGACTTATGGAACGTTTGGCTAACCGAACTCAGGCTCAAACGGGACTGGAGAGAAGAAGAGAGGAGGGAGAGGGAGAGGGAGGCGGGTCACTGGGCCGTGATTTGGGAAAGAAG
>NCQT01073002.1:3582-15214 GCA_002740465.1 Stenocereus thurberi
CTATTGTGGATTAAGGGNNNTGGGGTCTCCAAATAACTTGTTTTCCTAACAGAGAGGTAATGAGGAGGGGAGTATTACATGGGAAAGGCTGGATAGGCTCTTGACGGGTGACGAGTGTTGCACACTATTTCCTGGAAGTAAGGTATCACATTAGCCACTCTACAAATCTGACAATTGCGCTATTCTTCTAGATACTAAGGAGTACAAATAGGATGGGTCGGAGGAGAATTCATTCAATTTCGAACCTACGTGGTTGGCTAGTGACCAGTGTAAGGAGATAATTCAAAAGGCACAGTAAGGAGATCAAGATCACATAAAAGGAGCTCTAGGGTCATAGCAAATGAGCTTCAGGGCACCCATCACAAAATAGGCGCTTGGAAGAAAAGCAATAGTCCTATCAAAGGGCTTAAGGGAGAGGACGTCAAGTGAAAAGACAGCAAATGGGAGATCTAGGAGATCATTGAAAAATAGTTCACTAACCTTTTTTTTTCCTCTAACCCTCAACTAGGAAGCCCTTGAAGGCCTGGAGCATTGCATTGATGATACTATGGCTAGAGAACTCCAGAGACGACTCATAGAAGATGAGATCCATAAAGCCTTGATGGATATGCATCCCACAAAGCGCCAAAAAAAAACGTTGTTACCAACATGCATGGTTCTGTTGCAATAAATATATTATACCAACAGATACTGGTATGTTGCTAAACTGTTAGTAAAAAGAGGTGATGGTATAAACTTTACCAACATATATTGTAATCTGTCACAATTACTCGTTAATACCAACTGAAAGATTCTATTGATGGATGTCAATATTCTACCAATAGATAAAAATATGCGTATTAGCATCATATGCATCTGTTGGTATAAATCAATTCGCAGCAAAAGTTATTCATCAACATACTACATCTGTTGCTAATTCTTTATTTTTCCAGCATTTTTCAATCTTGTCCAACGAGAACATATGTTGGTATTAATATATACCCTCCAAAAGAATTCCCATCAAACTCCAATCTATTGGCAATTCTTCTCTCAAGATGTTTCCAAGAAAAATATCTGTTGCCAAGAGTATATCCATTCAGACATGTAAGTTTAACAATTTTCTACAATAGGAGAATTAACCCAATGAAAAGCAGCATTTACCAAAAAAGTTTCCAAAAGTGTTGTGTATTCATTGAAAGTTTATGACAAATGTACATAACTCCAAAAGCATAAGATTCATATTAAAGTACAAACCATGAGTTCAAACTCCTAAATATTACTTAGTCCACCTATAAGATAAGACATGACTAAAGTAGCCACATAAATGAACTCAAACTACATTTGATTCATTATTTTGTTCTTCATCAAATTCTTTGGCATTTTGTTCTTCAAATGCAGGACCATTTTCAGTGTCATGGTCATTGTCCTCATCTTCCTCAAATGAAGGAAAAACATCCTCCAATATTCCATATTAAATAAGCATAAAAACATAAATCTTAAGAAAAAGTAAATTCTACCTTCACAACATAATGTCAACTTTATTATTAAAAATAAACACAATTATGAAAGATGCTCATAGAAGCCTCTAAGCTCACAAATCACAATATAAAAACTTTTTTTTTTACTTATTTAGCTTCTGTTTTTCTTGATAAATTTAACTTATACATTTCATTATACGTTTGAATACAAGGCACCCAAATAACCTTATAGTTCAATTATTAAAAACTTACTTGGGCATATTCCAACTGCATAACTAATCACCAAAATTCTCTCATTACCTTATCTCTCAGTACCTATATATATTCCAACCAAAGTAACTACTAAGCTAAACCTCCAATCACTCTCCCATTACCTTATATCTCATTACCTAGATATATTCCAACCAAAGCAACTAATTACCTAAACCTCCAATCACTCTCTCATTACCTTGTCTCTCATGTTAACACACAATATAATTGAACACATTACAACCAAGAAACTAATCACCTAAACTAACATCACTCTCTCATTCTCTTAGTCTACTTGGTTCCTATCATATTATAACATGTCCATTTTTCCAAAAGAGTTTTCATAATCCATAGAATAAAAAAATAACAAAACAATGAAATATCTCATAGGCATACCTAGCGCTTCAAAAGTACTTTCACCAAATTAGTGACATATCTGGGTTTATTCTCCAAATTTTCAATCTTTTCTTGACTTTTATTTTGTTCTTACTCGATTCTCCTTTTTTTAATTCGCTCTTCCTTTAAAGCACACCTTTTAGAGCTAGAATAAAGAACTTTCAGCCCAATGCCAAATGATCTTAGCATAACCATATTTGTTCACGGCAAGATAATTCATTTTCAATTTCTCCCCATCATGTTAAACATTAGTAAAAAGAAATAAAATGAATAAGAAACTTTAAAAAGAAAACTCATACCTTTTCGCTAGCTAAAGCATCATCAGGTTTGTAGTTTCCTTTGGTGTATAGGTCTTCAACCATATTGTAAGCTTATTTGTGTTATTTCCTTTTTCCTAAAAAGAAAGTAAAATATAAAATGAGTTACCTACAATCAAAGTACGCTATAGCATGCATAGGGTATAAATAGTAAGTCTTCTTCAGCGTGTACACGTGCAAAAGTCTTTGTCGCTCTATAGTGGAACATTTTGTTAATGCCTCAATTTTCAATTCCTCTTTTAGTTCTAGCCTAAATGATTAATGGTTAAATCAAATAAATTTTGTATTATTTAAAAAATTATGACTTTAAACATTCTTAAGAGTAGAAAATCATCCTTCCCTTGTTTGATCCTAAAAATTTTACTAACTTGGCCCATGTTTCAAGTGGTATATGTTCTGGCCTTTTGCTTATTGCTTCATCATGACTTCTACCATCAATATGTAAGGCCTTCAACTCACATTTATAGCTTCTTGAACAAGCATGCATTTTCTCCATTACCCATTCATAAGGCTCTTTATCTTCGGGGAAGTGAAATGAACATTGTGAAAAGGGTACAAAGAAAAAGAACCAATCAAGACTTAAAATAAACTTAAAAGTCATAGTTTACTTTGAAATTATTTAAGATTTCATCCCTGTAAAAAGCATACGAAAATATCAAAATGTTGAGGTTCAATTTTAAAAACAATATAATATATATATTCCAAGTATACCATAAAGACCCGTACAACAGGATATGTTAAGACAATAAGCTGAAAAGGATGCATACTTCGTATTGAGCACAAGAATCAGCTTCCAGACTGGAGTAGAAGTTTCATTCCACCTCTAAGAATTCCATTTTCTTTAGCTTTACATATTTAGGTGGCAAGGTTATTATTAGTTTCCCACCAAGATGCATACTTAGAGATGATAAGGGGAAATAGACATGCGAAATTGCAGAATTGAATTAATCAGCGAAAATTAGAAGATGGGAAGGGAGCAGGGAAAGAAAATACAACATAAGGTAAAAAAAAATTAACAGAATTTTGACACATATGTACCTTCATCTATGCCCACACTGAGTGTTTTTTCTTGTTCAATTTTCCTCCAATCAATACGATCAAGTGGTAGTCTTCTATGGTCACATGCAAGGCACCTAATGATGGAAGACATTTGCCCCTAGGAATTGAAGTTGTTTATTGACGTCGACAAACATAGAGTTCTTCAAAACCTTTATGTTATAAGGCCCACGACCCTTCTCATTCTTTTCCTTGGTTGCTTGTATGCGCCTTCTACTTGTTGTTTTTATACCACCTCTAGTAAATGATTCACCATGAATCTCATGATTTGCATCACTTTCTCCATGCCCAAATGAGTTTGAATTGACCTCCCTTTGAGGTGGCAAAAGCATGTGAGGATTATGTATGACAAAATAGAAAATAAATGAAAATACAATTAAAATATACAAATAGGCATATGCGCAATAAGTAGGTAACTTACTTGTGGGGACCTCTCCCGCGTCTCTGGGTTCTAAGCTCATGTCATCATTATTGACATGTGAATCAGCATGCATTAAGAGCTCCATATATTGAATGGTATGCCTTGAGCTACATTGTAACTCTTATAAAAGTGTTAAAAAAAACAAAAGAAACATTAGAAAACTATAAGTAAATCAATTAAATAAAAATATATAACACTAGTGTTATACCCTTGCGATGCAGGGGCTGTCGATTTACCTTTTTAATGAATGTATTTGTCTAATTCATTCTTTATCTATTTATCGACTTTTTATTTTTTTCTTTCTTATCAATTCATACATACATGTTAGATAATTCTGTGATTAACAGAAATGCAGTGAATAATATTAAAAAATTAAAAAAGTGCCATGAGAATAATGGAATAAGATGAATTCCAGCAAGAAAATTGACACAAAAGAGAGTAATTCAATCTTTCTAATTTATATGCGTAACATGATCTCTAATCTTACACTACAACAAAGAATTTAGGTTTTCATTTTCTCGCTCATTTAAAAATTTTCTTTTATAAATGTTGGATTACTTAAAAAATTATAAGTTCCTACAGAGGTATAATCTGTTAATCATGAAATAAATAAATATTTAAACAAATTTTCACATTATAGTTAAAAATGTTTGAGTTTTTTTAATGCTATTTTTAAAATAAATAGGTTTTATCAATAATCAAAATTTTTCGAAACTAGAAACTTCTGGCGTGAAAATCCAAAAGGGTGAGAATAATAAAAATGAAAAAAATAGTAAAGAATTACAAGTCAAATTGTTTGAAAAATATAGCATGAAATTTTAAAAGGGTGAGCCCAATAAAAATGAAAAGAATGAGAGATTACAAAGTAATGGTGGAGAGAATACAAACTGATATTTGATATTTAAAATTTTAATTTGCGACAACATTTGATTGTATATTATAGGTCCTCTTCGGATAGAGTAAAAATGGCTCACCAACCAACCTCTTACTCAATGATCAAGATATGAAGTTATAAACGTATAGATTATCAACCAAATATTTCTCTAAGAAATTATATTTTACTAATATTATAATATGTAAATATATCTTTTTGAATCCATACGACATAAATATTTGCATAGTTGTTCTTTTAAGGGGTCATTGCAAACAGTACTTTTTTGCGTAATTTTCAAGACTTAAAAGTCAAACAATCAATATTTGTTTCAAAATCATCGAGCAATGACCAAGGCATTAAGGCAATAATTGCAGCTCACACGTTTTAGAAATTATTATGATTAAACCAATTTTAAAAGCCCCATCAAAACTAAAACCTCTGAATAAAATGTTAAAGAAAGTATTAAAATATCAAAATATTTAAATATTTTAAATTTTAAATCATAAATAATAAGAATAAATATTTAATTAAAAAATTAACCAATAACACTTTACCAGCTCAACATAAAATTCCACTTGAAAATGTCATCCATTGATCTCACTCTTGCTATACCCACATGATAAAATTGCACCAAAATAAAAAATCTTGTCTTACTTCTTAGTTTCAATTTTTAGTAATTTTTAATAGATAGAATAATGAAAGAAAGTTGGGTATGAATGTGAATTTTTAAAATAAGAAAATCAATATTTTCATGCATATAAACGCGTGCAATAATGAGCACTTTAAATCTTAAAAAAAACCGCTAATAAATCTTATTAGTAAATGAAAGACAAATTAAGCCAATAACAACTCGCCATCTCACATTTCAATGCCACCTAAGTCATCCACATATCAATTCCGTATGTTATCACTCAATCTTATATATAGTTATATAGATCACTTACCATTTGAACGTTGTATAAGGGGAGCATTTTCCACCACTCTACAACTACTGGAAACATTGTTGTTTTGGATCTCCAAGTCTCCTTTTTGTAAACTTTCAGCCAAGTATTTTTCCACTAAGAGTATAGGAAGAAATAAATATAATTAGAACTTGCACTTCACTATTACTTTCATATAGGCACTATTTCAGAAACTTCATAATTTAGGACTTACTAACATTTTCAAGCAACATGGAGCATCT
The DNA here is from genome assembly GCA_002740465.1 of Stenocereus thurberi. NCBI lineage: Eukaryota > Viridiplantae > Streptophyta > Magnoliopsida > Caryophyllales > Cactaceae > Stenocereus > Stenocereus thurberi. The sequence continues at coordinate 9,536 of NCQT01073002.1, forward strand.
AACAATAGTCATTTCCTTATCAGTTTGTTTAGTTCTTATGCTTTTGTACTTTCCTTGTCAAATCATCGACGATGCAACAATTGGTGAGACAATGCCTAAAAACCTGAGAATGTACAGATTTTATGACATTTAGACCATGTAAAGTTTGCATACATAAGCATCATATAACTATAAAGATACTTACATTTTTTCAAACCATTTTGGAAACGTCTTTTTATGAATTTCATCAACATTTCCTACTGAAGCTTGACATTCAGCATTATAGTGTCATAATGCTCTCTAACACTCTAGGAACATGTCTTAAATTATAGAATGAATTTTAAGAAATTTATAATACCAAATCAAACATTCAGGTCTACTTACTTTGCATAACTTTGAACTTTGTCACAATTAAATAACATATAACTATGTGCTGGTCAATTAGTGAATAGTCAGGACAAATCTATTTCTTTTAGGATAATGTTTGATATCTTAAAGAGAAAAAAGATAATCCCTTGTAACCTTTATAATCATCATTGTTAGCTATTCGCCCTATTCTACACACCATGTAAATATTTGGCACAAAATATCAAACGTTCATTTGCTATGTATCATTCAACAATTAACCCCTCTGGACAACTTTTATTTCCAACAAATAATTTTAACATCCTCTTGTCCCTATGAGCATCAAAATCACATGATATGACTATTATGCTTGTTTGTAAATATAAACTTATGGATGTAAAATTAAAAAAATTGGCTACATACCGTTGTAAATGGTGCATCTAATGATAAATAACTGGATATGTAGCCTTTACTTCATATGCCAAATGGACAATTAAGTGTAACACTATGTCAAAGAAAGTCAAAAAAATACTTTCCAAATGACAAAGGGTAACAATGACACGATCTTGTAACCTCTTCAAGTCTTGAGGTGTTGCACCTTTAGAGCAAAGCTCTTTAAAGAAGTTACTTAACTCATTCAAAACAATCCCCACATTCATGTCTTTCATTTTGCTTGCAACCAGTGGCATTAATTGTTTGCATTATAATATGATGGTCATGACTTTTTAAGCCATGAATTTTACCATCAATAATGGGCCTTTTGATGTTTGATGCATAACGTTCTAGCATTTTTATATAAGCGAGCAAACTAATAAATTTCTCCTTTTCTTTCTTGATTAATGTGAAGCACGCTGGAGGAATGTATACTTTACTACTGTCTTCTACTAGATGGAGTTTATTCCTAATATTCAAGTCGTTTAGGTCAAGATGTGATTGTAAAGTATCCTTTGTCTTCCCTTCAATGCCTAGAAGTGTACCAAATATATTCTCTGAGATATTTTTCTCTATATGCATAACATCTAAGTTGTGATATATTAAAAGATATACCCAATAAGAGAGTTTGAAAAATTTGCTCTTTTTCTTTTAGGGCATCATTTCTTCCCCCTTTCTTTTATTTTTCTTTTTAGTATCAGGATCTTTCGCAAAGATTACATCAAGTCCTTCCATTTGATTCAATAAATCAGTTCTTGACATCAAGTTAGGAGGAGTTCTCATTTGTGTTTCTCAGTTAGAGCCTTCTTACTATGCCAAAATTTATGCTCTCCTAGTAAGAAATGAAACTAGCCCATATAATACCTTTTTCTGCTTCTCTTTAAATAAAGGGAACATGCATCAATATTACAATATGGACATGTGTACTTCCCTTTGGCTTTCTAACCTGACAACTTACCTTATGCAAGAAAATCATTCGTAATGCACACTAAGGTTACGTGCAAATCAAAAGTCCTATCCTTTGAGGCATCATAAGTTTTTACGCCTGACTCCCATAGTTCCATTAGCTCATCCATTAAAGGTTCTAAGAAAACATCAATGTCATTTCCTGGAGACTTCGGACCAGGTCCAATTAATGAAAGGAATAAATAAAGTTGTTTCATGCACAACATGGAGGTAAATTATAAGTCATCAAGATAACTGACCATATGCTATATTGAGTTTTCATGTTTCCATATGGATTACTATGGACTAAATCCGTCACTTGTCAAGCAAAGCCTAATATTTCATAGATTGCTAACAAATTTTGTATACCTAATATCAAAATATTTCCAACCATAAACACCAGTTGGATGCCTTAATTTCCCATCTTCTTTACATACCTCAGCATGCCATCTCATCACATAAATTGTCTCAGATGACATGTACAAACATTTAAGCCTACGTATTAGGGGAAAGTGATGTAAAATCTCTATTGGGAGTAGATTGGCAGCAGCCAATTTCGTTATCGTTCCATCAGCTTCCATCATATATTTGGAAGCATTACACTCAGAGTAGTTCGTAAGTTCAGTCTTATCCGTCCAAAAAAGGGCACAATCATTAGGACAAGCATCTATCTTTTTGTAGCCAAGATTAAATTCCTTAATGATGCTCTGCATTTACTTAAAAGAATTTAACAATACTAAATCTTTTAGAACAGCCGTTTTAAAGAAATTTTGTAAATGCATCAAATGCCCAATCGCTCACATTATACATGCATTTAAGATGATAAACCTCAACAATAAATAGCAGCTTACTAACTCTTCACATCCAGGATAGAGAGATTGCCCTGCATCTTAAATTAGTTTAAAATTTTTCTTTGTTTCTTCATTAGGTCCTAACGAATTGTTAATGGATTCATGACATGCAAGGCATCCTTTATCATATCATGCATATCATCTTTTATTGATCCAGAACTTTCATGATTAAATTGATAATCTTATCATCGCCATCATTATCACTTAGAATAGGCTCCCTATGATAGACCCATGCATGTTTATCGTAATTAGCATCCATCCCTTTCATGAGAAGGTGAACTATTACAACTTCCTTTTCATGGTGGAATCGATTTGCACATGTCGAACATGGGCATGGAACCTTATTACCAACAACTAAAGTCGCAAATGCATGATCAAGAAACACGTTTAGATATTCATTATATTCATTATATATTCTCCTCAACTTCACCCAACTCTTATCCTGAAACACATTCATAATGACAAGTTCCTACGTATTTTAGCTTCCAAATGATTATGCGTTTTTAATATATAAGAAAACACTACAACAACATTTATAATAAAAAATGCTAAAGTATAAATGACAAGTTAGTGCAAATACAAGCAAATTGCTTGGTTTAATTGAAATGACAATATCAATCTAGTCTACTAATATTTTTTAAGAACACGATTTATGGTTTACATTGTCATCTAGTTAAAACAAATGGTGATAGTTTGGCCTTTAGATTTTCCATAAACAATTCCCTTCTAAACATGAAAGAGTATTAGACTTAAGCGAATCAGATAATGAAAAATATACTAAAACTATAAAAGCTTCCCCAAACCCATATTCATATAATTTAGAATAGATTAGAATATTATATTCATTTAAGGATTAAACAACAACAACTCCCAAAGTTATATAGTTTAGACTAGAAATACAAGACTCTCAAGTTATTGAATCTATCACACCCTCCCCCCCCAAAACCAAAACCAAAGAAAATCTAATGTATACATGCATACGTACATATATATGTGTGTGTGTGAGCGCTCGCGCACGCGTGCGTGTGTGTGTGTGTCTGTACATATATATACATATATATATATATATATATATATATATATATATATATATATATAAATACATACACACACACACACACACACACACACACACACACACATACATATATATATATTCATTCTGCACTATTCCTCTAGTTTTACTTGAGTAGAAGTGGGAGGTATATAATTTGTGCAAATTTATTTTAGATACAAAAAAGTACTCAGCAAAAGCAAACTAAGTTTGTCAGACAAACAACACATTGTAATTCGCAAAGAGTAGGCTTTTACTTTTCATTATATAATGTTCTTCACCCAAGGCTCATTTACTCGTGTAGCACTCCTAATGCTAGATTTTATGATATCCAAATGTATTATATTATCAACAACATGATCACTTAATTGACTCGAAGTCTAAAGATATCAATCAATTCAATCGATAAAATTATTAAATATAGGGTTAATTATACAAGTTTGAAAAGGTAAAGATGGGGTTAGTTCATGAAAAGCTTAACATATATCAATCGACTTAATTAACTTAAAGTCTAAAAATATCAGTCAACAACATTTATTCTCTCATAATTAAGTTCCTTGACGATTACCTATTCAGTCAATGACATGGGCAATAGCAAACAACCTAGAGGCTAGCATATTCGATAATGTCCTAGTAATTCAAATCCACTACCATAAGTGGTTCAATTAGTAAACTGCGAAAATCTAACTATATGAAGTACTATAAACTTAAGTATGCTCACAAAGCTTTCTATCCTAACTAAAAGGAAAAAGTAGCAAAAGAAAAAGAAAACATACCAATGAAAAGGCTTTGTTTAATTCCAGAAAAGATATACATTAAAAAAAAAAAAAAGGAGCAGCCTCAATTAATAGTAATGCAAATCAAATAAAAAATCAACAAATTAAGCCAAACCAAATTACGACGTTTTTTTGTCATACCCACCATTAGATTGGAAATTTAACCATAAATTAGACAAAACGACATGAATAGTGCCAATCCAGGCATAAATCATTGGAGCCGATGATATGATAGTGAATGGATAAGGTTCTAATTGCTTTAAATAGCAAGGATACAAGAACTATAATAGCCAATTTCAGGGTTTCAAACATGAAACAAAAACCACAAAGAGTTTCGTTAGAACTCACCCGAGCAATTGGGCAACAATCAATCCGATAGCCCCAGTAATCTTTATAGTTTCAAGAGGACAAGGGCGAGAGATTGAGTATTCATAAGAATGTACAGAGTATGATTGATGCAATTCTAAATCTTTGAGATTTTCTTCTTTCTTTTTTTCAATTAGGGTTTTATTTACTTATTTATTGTCTTTCTATTTTTGGGGAGGAGCAGGCTAGCTGAAAGCTTTTCTTCTCTTTTTTTTTTTTGGGTTGGGGTAGAGAGCTTTAATCCTGTATTGACATCTAATATGTGTTTAACTTAAACTTTAAAAAAAGAAACCGAAAGGAGGTAGTCATTTGAATTAACAAATATATATATCGGAACGAAACACTTATATGGACAAAATTTTTCATTTAAAACATAGTACTATTGGTATTGTATTAATCATACCATCAGAAATATTATTTTCTAAAAACAAATATTGGTATTACAATCACAATACCAACAAATATTTACATATAAAAATAGTGTTGATATTACAATAATGACACCAACACACAAAATAATTCTTGTTGCAAATATTAAGACCCCTAATTGGCTGCCAATTTAGGATGTTAATACAAATACAATATTTAATTTGTTGCAAATTCCAAACCAACAAAAAAAAAAATTATCACTAAATTTCTACTGCAAAAGGTCCCTTTTTTTGTAGTGAAAGCATTGAGCCCTAATGATCTCTACGCTTCATTTTTAGAAGCTTTAGATATTGTTTGAAGGGATGTGGTGGCTTTTGTTATGCAAGTTGGGAGGGAACGACGGAGCTCACTATATTCAACATGACCAACATTATTCTTATACCTTATACCCAAAGCAAAAGAATCGAAAAAGGTCTCTCAGTATCATCACATCAGTTTCCATAACCTACTTTATAAATTGCTTCAAAGACCCTGCTCAATTAACTAAAACAGGCTCTTCCCT
>NCQT01073011.1:1531-15323 GCA_002740465.1 Stenocereus thurberi
AAAATTACAATATGAGAGCTAATTCGTGCTGCTTTTTAGATGAAGTTAAGACTTAGACCGCGATGCCCTAGCCTTGGACATGTAAATTGTCCATATCAAAGACACCTGGCTAAAACCCTCCATCCATTTGCACCTTTTTCTTGTCTAGGGTTTATGCACGTGTGTATAACGTGTCTAAGATTCACTAAAATTTGTTCAGCCAAGGCAAGACTCCTAATTTTATCTGACGTAAGTTCTAAAAATCATTTAATTCTGTATCTACGTCAGTTTGGGATGACATGCAATTTATGAAATAATTAATATAATTAAGTCGAAGAACCAACTAATGAAATGATGATTAGAAGACCTAGAAATGGATCCATCATGAATAACTCCAACGAATTTTCTTGCAATAAAGTTGAATGTTTAATATGATCATTAAGAAAAAAAGAAAATTGAAATTATATTAATAAATTCAGTTATTTAAAAAATTGAACTGAAATATTTAGAAATACAAATATTCGAATGCTGAGTGTGTCGCACATTGATAATATTAAAGGGATTGAATGTGTATATAAGCTTGAAAGCTACTCCATTTATTACTAATTGATATTGGATTGGAATCTCGTTGGAGTTTATATGTATGACTATTTGTTTATGTCCCAATTAATATTAAAAAAAAGTTAAACATGGTATCAGAATCTTTCTAACCTAGAGCTCTCGAGTTCAAATCTCAGCAGTCTTCATATTAATTTATTACTTATTAACCAATATTATAAATGGAAAATCTATTCTTAAACCTTCAACCATCAGTTTAATTTTATTATTATTTCATTTCATTCTTGATTTGAACATTCAAATGAATAAAATATCACAATGAAATTCCTTTTTTTATTCGATTAATAGTAAGGCCTAAATAATTGAGTTTTTGAATTTAACCGACAACACAATATGAATTTCACTGTAACAAAATTTGAGGAAAATCCAAACCAAATTAGATAATTAATGTGTTCTTTTCATGTCCACCAATATACAACTACGTCATAGATTCTCTCTCTATATAAGCTTCAAGTCTCCATGTGCACTTCATATCTATGCATAGTTCCCTAATTCTGGTTCTTTTTCATTATTCTCCACCGACAAAAATAAAAGAACCAAAAACAAAAATGTCTCCTTTTCTCACCACCCTCTTCTTCTTAGCAATCACTGCTTCCTCCTTGGGCATGGCTTCATCAACAAAACAAGACCTAGAAATGGTCCAAAGGGCAAAATCCATGGTTCTCCAAGCCATGAATATGTCTTTGACCCTCCATGGCTATCATAATCAACCTATTCATGGCTACACTGCTAATTACAAGAAATACAATGAGTTTTGTCATCAAAGGGTGGCTTGGAGTGATTGTGCTAAGCTTTATGGCCTAGCCGAGCTGCGGCTTGCTCGAATGCTCGAAAATGGTGAGAGATGCAACCATGAAGATGCGCTTGCATGGCTTAGTGGCGCGCTCACGAGCCATAGGACTTGTTTGGATGGCTTGAGAGAAAGAGGGGTTGATGAAGCTCAGTATCTTCCTCTCTCTCAAAACTTGACTGCGGTGTTAAATGAGGCATTGGCTTTGTATGCAGAGAAAACAAATGTTGTGCGAAGACCTAAGGGTAAGGTTTATTTATTCATTGATAATTGATAATTAGAAATACTTTTCAATGGTTTCTCTATGAACAGCATGGCTTTATTATAATAATAATAATAATAATAACAACAACAACAACATGTTGACGAGATTAATGTGCTATTAGGGGTAAGCAAGGTTCATGGGTACCCTTGAACTTGTTCAGAACAGGTCAAATAGTTTTGGTTCCGGTTCTTAGTTAAAAAAAGGAATCAGTCTAGTCAGTTTCGATTCCCATTTTTAAAAAATACTTAGAACTGAAACCTGGAACCTGTTTACGAGGGGAAAATGAATATGTTTTTATTTTTTACTACTTTTCTTTTGTTTCTCTACTTTTTTCCTATTTGATTTTTTTCCTTACAAAAATTGACACTTCAAAAGTGAATTTAATGCAATATCAGTTAATTTTCTACCGATAATTAAAGGGAGATTCATAACATTTTTTAAGCAACCGTGATAAAAAAACATATAAACTTAATAAATTAACTTTCTTTTGTAAAGAAATTAAACTTTCTTTTTATTGTAAAGAATAAAGAAAGAAGACGAAGGTAGGAAAGGATTGAACATCCCTCACCCCCCAAATAAGCAAGAAATCTAATTTATTAGGTCCTAAAATTTGAGCATTAAGTGTGGTGGGTACTCTAGAATAGAAACCGAAATCTGAGATTTTGGTTTCGGTTTCCAAAAGTTAGGAACCTGTTTGACCTGTTTCGATTGAATTTCTTTTGGGTGAGTACTCGTAACCGCTCACCCTTATTACAAATTATACGGTATACTATATATAATAAGTATATTTTTATACCTTCAAGTTTCAACCACTGGTTTTTAAACTTACAAAAAAAATTCATGTTTTTAATTTCTTTTTGTCACGAGTGGATTCAAGTCTCAAACCTCGTAATTAGGTGATCCTAATGTCTCGAGATACACATTTTTCGCATTTAATTAAAAAAATGAGCACTTCTCAAATAAAATGTGGCACATAAACGAGACTAAATTTATCCGGTGATTCAACTCAAATAGGACCAACTTGGCTCAAAACCAAGGTCACCCTAACCATGGACCAACTAGCCTTCGTGATTAGCCACCTTCACTGTCAAAAGTACTTTTGGTTTATGATATGTACCCAACCTATGAACCCCCAAAACCTTTTTGAACAGGTCCAAGTCAAGTGCAAAGAAGGCCAAGGGTTGACAAATACAGAGGGCAGTTAGTCTCATGGAATCAGGCGAATTTGACGGCGGATATCGTGGTGGCGAAAGACGGTTCAGGGAATTACAAGACCATTCAGGAGGCTGTGGATGCATTGCCTAGGACAACAGCTAGCAGAGGAGGGAAGAGAGTGGTTGTGTATGTGAAAGCAGGGGTCTATGACGAGAAAGTGGAGATTAAGTGGAATATTAAGAATGTTATGTTTGTTGGGGATGGCATGGGCAAGACTGTTGTCACAGGGCATAGAAATATTATTGATGGCGATACCATTGTTGGTTCTGCCACTTTTGGTAAGTGTCATAAGTTCCATTCATGTTCTTTATAAATCGTTTAGAAATAGTCTTTCTGTCATGTAAAATTATGTACAGTTAAAAGTTGAAATCTTTATAATCCATACTGAGTCGGGCATGGACCAATGTGTCCAACTTAACTGGTTTTATCTAGTATGTTAGTCGGTTAATATAGAAATTTAACTTAGATTTTACCTAGGTTTTAAAATCTAACCTACTTATTTGGCCTTTCATATTCCCAGCAGATTTGAATCCAATTTGTCCAATTTCCAATTTGTCCAATTTGAGGTGATTTGGTTGCTATTATTTATGTACTATATTCACAATTTTTGTGTAAATTGTCTACTGAGGTATTTCCATTCTATGTTCATTGTGGCAATACACATGACCAGTTGTATTTGGAGATGGGTTTTGGGCAAGAGACATGACATTTGAGAATACAGCAGGCCCACAGAAGCACCAAGCAGTTGCACTAATGGTTGCTTCAGATCGGTCCCTCTTCTATCAATGTAGCTTTAAAGGCTACCAAGACACTCTCTTCGTCCACTCTCTAAGACAATTCTATCGCGATTGCCAAATATATGGAACCATAGACTTCATATTTGGCAATGCGGCTGTAGTTTTCCAAAACTGTGACATCTTTGTAAGAAGGCCCATGGTCCATCAAGGCAATGTGATCACGGCTCAAGGTAGGGAAAACCCAAATGAGAATACCGGGATCTCTATCCACGCATCACGGGTCCGACCTGCACCGGAGTTTGCCCCTGTCAAGGGCTCCTTCAAGAGCTTCCTAGGAAGGCCATGGAGGAAGTACTCGAGAACGATCGTGGCTAAAACGGCTCTTGATGGGTTGATTCACCCAAGGGGTTGGATCGAGTGGTCCGGCGATTTTGGCCTCTCGACCTTGTATTATGCTGAGTATATGAACACGGGTCCAGGAGCTTCTACGAGCGGGCGCGTCAAATGGCCCGGGTTTCATGTGTTGCGTGACCCGAGACAGGTTAGCCCCTTCACAGTGAGGAACTTCATACAGGGGGCCTCTTGGATCACAAGGAGTGGGGTGCCATTTTGGTATGACATCTAGGTGCAAGTGTGCGTATACATTTGTAGTATAAATAAAGGGTAAGGGTTTAGTTCCCACATGAACAAGATACTTTAGTGTTGTACGTATATGTAACAACATGCCTATAGGCTGACTAAATTGTACGACACAATTATTTCGAAATTATATGTGAAATGAACTATCAGTTTCATGCGTCAGCTTATGAATTGTATTTTTTATCCTCTATTATATTGCATTTGAATTAGATGTATTTTGTCAGCATTTTTGAAAATAATGTAAAAATGATAACTAATAAATTTTAGAATAATTTCATAAATCTAAGTCACATAAATTACAACATTAGAATTTGATTTAGACAGTTTCCTCAAATTAAAAATAGAAATTATAAAAGCAAAGTCGAACCTAAGATCTGGTAAAAGCCTCAAACATTTCACCATAAATCTTGCTTAAGAACAGCGAACCGACAATGAAAAGGGAAATAGGAAAAAGGAAAAATGGCCGAATGTTTTTCCTTTCTGCTTTTACTTATTTTTTTCGCCTTTTCTCTCTCATGGCAATGGCCGGTGCTAGCCTTAATGGAGACGAAGGTTCATAAATCGCTCCAATGGAAGCTTAATGGAGCTCCGATAGAAGCCACCCTCTCTCTATACTTTAACCTCCATTTCAAAGATCAACCCTTTTTGGGTATTTGATCAAGCTTTTATCATCAAACCCTAATTTTGAATCCCGCATTTGCTCAGGTGAAGACTCGATTTAATTTGTTTTGAATTGTCACATTGATCTAGTGTTCAGCGTGAACAGTTTCTGCTTCTTCATTCTTTTTCGAATTCTCTTGGATGTCGTTGTCTATTCGGCTAAATCTGTGTCCTTGTCAGTGGGTTTTCCATTAGAATGCAGTATTTGCTCCTATTTGTAATTTTCTTGGATTTGATCAGCAGTAGTTGTTTTGAGTACTAGTGTGTGTTAATTGCTGTTTTCCACCCCCCCCACCCCAATGAAAAACTCATTGGGTTCTGAGCCAATGCGGATTACATGGAAAATGCAAACATTATAATCAGGAATGGGTGTTGGCAACCTGACAGGCTGCTAAGTTGTACATTTGAAGGTACAGGTCAAGGCAGCGTGTGATCTCTCTGTGGGACTGAGGTCTTCAACCTTGTTTACCTTTCAGAATTAGCTATGCTACCCACTGAAGTGAGAGAAGCTCAACTCCGTGAGAGCAACAGCCAGAAAGTCCACCCTCAACCTATGGAGGGGGCAATGAATCAGAATGCTGAGGCTATTGATGTTCTGATATCGCGGGTCTTTATGAACATTTCGTCTTTGAAATCTGCTTACATTCAGCTCCAAAGTGCCCATACTCCTTATGACCCTGATAAGATCCAATCTGCTGATAAGCAAGTCATTACAGAACTGAAGAATCTGNNNNAACTGAAGCACTTTTACCGGGAAAATAATCCCAAACCTGTGTGTGTTTCTCCTCAAGACTCTAGGCTAGCTGCAGAGATTCAAGAACAGCAGAGTTTGTTGAAGACGTACGAGGTCATGGTGAAGAAATTTCAGTCAGAGATTCAGAATAAAGATTCTGAGATACATCAGTTGCAACAGCAGATAGAAGAGGCAACCCAAAAACGAGAGAAACTCGACAAGAATCTGAAGCTAAGGGGCTTGTCAAGTAGGGATTCAGGAGTTTCTGGGGAGCAAAATGGTTTCTTTCCGGTGGATTTGACTCCTGATCTGTTCATTTCGGCGGTAGATGCGGCATACAGAGCGGTGCATGACTTCTCAAAGCCATTAATCAACATGATGAAGGCCGCTGCATGGGACCTTGATGCTGCGGCTCAGTCAATTGAAACCAGTGTTGTCTATGCTAAGAGGGCTCACAAGAAATATGCATTTGAATCCTACGTCTGCCAAAGGATTTTCATGGGGTTTCAAGAGGAAAGTTTCACGGAGAATCCTGAGGATTTCACTGTGAACAAGGAGAGTTTCTTTCACCAGTACCTTGCTTTGAGAGAAATGGATCCCTTGGATGCTTTAGGTCAAAACCCAGATTCCATTTTTGGTAAATTTTGCAAGAGCAAGTATCTGCTATTGATCCACCCCAGAATGGAGGCTTCATTCTTCGGTAATTTAGATCAAAGGAACTACATGATGGGGGGTGGGCATCCTCGAACCCCATTCTACCAGGCCTTCCTAAAACTAGCGAAGTCAATTTGGCTGCTGCATAGGCTGGCTCACTCTTTCGATCCGAGTGCCAAGGTGTTTCAAGTCAACAAAGGGAATGAGTTCTCTGAGGTTTACATGGAGAGTGTGGTGAAAAACGTTGTCATGGATGAAAACGATCAAAAACCAAAGGTGGGTTTAATGGTCATGCCTGGCTTTTGGGTCAGGGGCACTGTAATTCACTGTCGAGTTTACCTGACTGGTGTGAAGGTGGCTGAATGAGTCTATTGTACCCATTTATGTGTACTCTTCACCATATTATATGTATCTGTAAGTTCTATCCCTATTTGGTGCTGCTTGTATTATTGGTGGTGCTTTTTTCTAAATGAATCTTCAGTTCATATAGCTACTTTGGTGTTTCTTCATGCGCAAGATCCCCAACTGGCCAACATCATGATCATCCGAATTAAGAGTGCAATGAAATTAATGCTACGATTATGAAGCAAAATAAATAGACAATCATGTGTATGCTATAACAAATGAGGCACGATATCATCCTACCCCAGGGCCTGGAAATGCCACCAAACATCCAGTCTCTTAATAGTAATGTAAAACATGGTCTGCCTCTTTCCGAAGCTCGAAGGTAAAGGCTGCAATTTGGTTTTGGAGTGAAACCGTCCTGCCCCTCTTTGCCTGATTCACGTTGGTCATTAGTTTTCATGGATGAGTAACCATGCAAACATTCTAATTACATTAACATTGTGGTGATTTGGCTCACAAAAAGATTTTTCCAAATGTCATGAGCCTAACATCCCTGTGTTGCTGGATGGTTTTCAATGTCAACTTCATTGAGAATATCCATCTGCTCGTGAAACCAAATCGGCTTGTCTTGAATGCCCAAATCGGCCTGTCCAAATGTCATGGATGGATAACCATATATCTCGCTAATGTTATGACAATGAAACTTGATGAACTATTCGCTTACAGCTAAATTAAAAATACTATAAGCTATCTAAATAGCTATTCTCCATCGTTCACGCTATTTCCTATGTAAACAGTTAATTTATAAGTTATTTGAATAGCTATTCGTCGTCGTTCACGCTATTTCCTATGTAAACAGTTAATTTTACCGGACATGGTCTAAATATATTGATATTTCATATTTCCTTCTTTTCTTTTATGTCCATATCGTGATTACAGCTTCTGTTTTTCCCCCCTTTCCCCAACAATGAGCAAATGCTAATTTTTAGCTTTTAGGGGGTATAACTAAAATTTATACACTTTAATCCACTTCTAACTGACTATAATCACCCTTCTTTTTAACTCTATTAACACACAATAGTGGAAGACTTCGTTGGCATTTGTAAGTGCCCAAAGCGCTGTCACTGCAATTGTCACTGCTGGCGGGAAGTGAAAACCGAAGGAATTCAGAGAGAGAGAGAGAGAGAGAGATTGGAAATGGCGATGGCGGTGGATGCCATTGTTAATGAAGAAGAAGAAGAAGTCGACGATGAGCAAGGTACCTCCTGCAAAAAGGCTTTGCAAAGGTACTTTCTTCAAGAATGGAACGTCGTCAAGTCCATACTGGACAACATTGTCGCCGCCGGCGGTGTCGCCGATTTTGCCTCCGTTCACAAGATCCGCTCCATTGTACTTTCTCTCTCTTTATTCCTTGCTCTCTTATACATGAATCTATCAATTTGACATTTGATTTCGCATTCCTTAATTTACGATTCATAAAGTTTTGGGTGTTCAATTTTGTTGACGGTATGAGCGCTGATTTAGGGTTTGAGCTCATTAGCTGATAATTGATTGGTTGAGGTAGTAATTTACCTATTTAAGATAAGCTAGCAGGGATCAGTGCACCACATTTATTGATATTTGTACGAATTCAAATCCAAATCCATACGTCAAGACTCAAGAGTAGTCTAAATTCAAAATCATTGACTGCCTACTACTACCTAGTGAGCGATGGCGCCAATTGGGGGGCAACGTCTGAGGCACTTTGCTTCAATCCTCTAAACAATCCAAGGTGGAAAATTGCCCCAAATTGGCTATTTCAGCCGCCCAGAAAGCGTGGACTTATGTATAACATAAAAACATTTAGTATAGTAAAAGAAACAGAGCACAAATAGTTGTAGTATGGACTAGGGTGAGTCATAAAACTCTAGATCTTGCTTTCTAGGGCACTGGCATAAGGTCCAAAATATTTCGCCAGAGATGCCGAACAGCAGTTTGCTTCCTCACAATTTTTGCCAAATTATGTATAGGACTGATAAACAAAAGCTTCAGGTCTGCACATTTTTGAATAAACGTCTGCATGATATCTGTTTATTCAAGGCGCAAATTGAGAACAGCCGATTGCATGTTAGTGATGTTGCTGACTGTCTCAAATTGTCGCATCCAATCAGTGCATGATGTCATAACATAGTTTCATGAAGCACTTTTTTAGTACTTTTTGTTTGTTGATGCTATGTTATTTATCCAGAGGGCTGAAGATTCTTTTGCCATGTTCTACAGATGGATAAATATCAGCAGGAAGGACAGCTGCTGGAGCCTTACCTTGAAAGCATAGTTGTCCCTTTGATGTCTCTTATCCGTTCAAAAACGGTTGATTTGGGCACTGAGTCTGAAGAAATTCTTGAAGTGGTCAAGCCTCTTTGCATCGTTATTTATACATTAGTTACTGTCTGCGGATACAAGGCTGTTATCAAGTTCTTCCCGCATCAGGTATCTGATTTGGAGCTTGCAGTGTCCCTCTTGGAGAAGTGCCACAGTACAATTGCAACTTCATCACTGCGTCAAGAAAGCACTGGAGAAATGGAAGCTAAATGTGTTATGCTGTTGTGGTTATCTATCCTTGTTCTGGTTCCATTTGACATATCTTCTGTTGACACAAGTATTGCACAAACTAGCCATCTGAAGATGGATGAGCCGCCACCCCTGGTACTAAGAATATTGGAATTTTGCAAGGACTATCTTTCAAGTGCAGGTCCTATGCGGACTATTTCTGGCTTGTTACTTTCAAAACTTTTGACACGCCCAGATATGAGTAAGGCTTTTACCAGGTATGACCTATAGACTTATCTTCAATGGATTAGTATGCCACGTCAGTGACGGGGACTGAGGTGCCCAAACTGTTTCTTTGTTCGTTTAGTACATATTTTTCATAACTTGGGGGTTTATTAATTCTTGTTAAATTTATAATTATTTCTTCTTCTTCCTCTAGTTGGTCGCATTACTCTGCCGTATGTGGATGAAAAGTTGCTTTCATATGTTTGTGAAAGAATAGAATACAAGTCTTTTCCAGTAGTTTTTCTTCAGGACTTCTGCAATTAGCTTAAATGCCTTCGTTCGCTGTCATGCCCATAGGAATTGAGAAAAAAGGGGCAAAAATAGGAAAAAAGAGGATGAAAAGCCTGTTAATTCCAAGAGCACTGATCCTGACGAGACCGGGGGGCTGGGTTAAGGCTAGTTCTGTGTTGCAACTTTAATGTAAGGTGTGCTGAGATTTTTTTTTTCAGTTCTTTAGTGCATGGTTAGGGTACTGTTTAGCGCATTGCTACAAATAGATTTATAACAGGCCTATGGACTGGAGATTGTTCAATAAATCTTCCTTTTGGGAGTTATTGCAATAAAAAGCTACAGATGAAAACGAGCTTCAGCTTAAGAGGTTGTCAGCATTTGAAATCTTCTCTGTAATTGAAGCTCTGAGTAGTGCTAGAGTGTGATGTAAACCTTTTTAGCTGGCTCCTTCGGCATCTTTTTGGATGTGTTTACCAAAAATATTAACACAATACTGGCTTCTTCCTATGTAGATCTCTGAGTAAAAATCCATGATGTAATGCATGGGCTTCTGACAACGTCATATGTTTTTTCAGCTTCATCGAATGGACTCATGAGATACTGTCTGCTTCGTCTGACAATGTCTTGGATCATTGTCGGTTACTTGGTGCCGTGGAAGCTTTGGCTGCCATTTTCAAGGTTAGTTATTTTGGCTCTTGCTTATCCTCTGTGTTTCTTTGTTATAACTACTAAGTAATTGTTGATGAGGTTCTAAGGAAATGCTTAAACAAACAATATTTTACGTAAAGTTGCCTAGTGACTCTGGTAGTAGTAGGACCTTGTCCTCTTATACTGTGGATTTTTTAATCTCACCAAGCAACTCTTGATTGGGGAGTCATGTACATAGTGTGTTTTGTGCAGGCGGGTAGTAGGAAGGTGCTGCTGGATGTGGTTCCTATTGTTTGGAACGATGTATCTGCACTCATCAAGTCCACTATGGCAGCCCGGAGCCCTCTGGTTCGCAAATATCTTGTGAAGCTCACACAGCGAGTAGGACTAGTTTGCCTTCCTTATCGGTCTCCATCCTGGCACTACAAGGTCAGTGCAGTTCAGTCTCTGTGCTTCATTGCTGTGACTTCTTTTCCTGTCGCTTGCTGTTGCGGGATTAAAGTATTGTTTATTCACATCTGAAAACTGTTGCAAAGAGAAATTTCTTTCGGAATCCATTCAGGGCCTTGATGGCAGGTGCCCTAGTGGTCAGAGGAAGGTTATGGGGTCAATCATATATAGCTTTAAGTGATTTTATGAGTTGGGATTTTGGAGATGCTCATAATGTTCTTAGCAACTAGTTAAACGGTTCTAGCGATCTATACATCATCTTCTAGATATCATGATCCTTCAGGCTACATTGTAAACAGAGATCTCACTGTATCAATGTCACATCTCAGGGAATACAGGGACACAAAGAGGCAATTAGCATTTAACCGCGTAAGGAAAAAAGAAGAGACAGTACTAGAAGCAGAGAAGTGACTACTTTTGTAGGAAATATCTTGTGTTGATGGCCATACCCTTTTTCTACGGCATCAGCCAATAGAAGGCGATCACTTTTATTTATAAGATAGACTTTAAGTGTCTGTGACATTGAATAGAGTCTATTATGGCTGCTAGCCTGCTACAGGCTTGTATTACTTAAGAACCAGACCAACAGTTCGTGGCGGCTCATCACATTTGAGTGATAGAAAGTTAGTGGTAGCAGCTGGAACGTATTTACTTGGAATATGTAATGTTTGCTCTAGAGCTTTGAGTATGTGGTCATTAGTTTGTTGTTGGCCTCAAGAAAGAAAGTTTTTGCCTTACCCCTTTGATGGAATGCGCCGATGCATTTTGGTAACTCCCTGGTCTATCATGAAATGTCATGAGATCTTGCTATATATTAGTGTTCAACTTTTAGTTTTGCATAGCAGCTGCTGGAGATATTGTTAAGGATCACTTTGAAATGGTGGTTTATCTCTTGGATGAAGTTTAACACAGTTTGATGTCCCTAGAAAATCACTAATAAAAATCATTTAGGGTTTTCTGAGATGTCTACCCTTTCTCCTGTCCCCAAGTGGCATACATTTGTGTTTGCATGTAGGTTATATTTTCATATTCTTCCCTACAGGGTAAAATCACATCCCTGCGGCAGAGTATTTTACCTCATGCTGCTAACATTGCTGATAGCTGTGGTGATGGTGCTGATATGAGCTTATCCAACAAGGAGGAAGAGATGAGCACTGAGCAAGATGAAGACATGGATGTTCCAGAGCTTGTAGAGGAGATTATCGAAGTCCTACTGACCGGCTTGAAAGATACAGTATGTTTAAACGGTGATATTCCTTCTTCTTTTTTTTAAATAGTGATCTCTGTCAAACTTTTGGGTGATACTCTGTTTTTATTGTTGATCTCTATCGCATATTTGTGCTTCCTTTGTTTTGTATTGTTTGGTTTTGTTTGGATAAGGACACATTTGTGCTTCTGTCTCAGATTTCAAAGGATTTTGCATTATGCTTCATTGCTTCCATAGTTGTGCATGCTTTCTTCATTTCTGGTGTTAGATGCTATACCTGAATCAATTCTTTCTTCACCAAAGTTGGTTGGCTAAGTAGGATGCGTTATGATTAGATTCCTTGCTAAGATTGGCAAAGGTTGTTGGCTTGGTTTGTCGATAATCTTGAGACTGGGAATTGTTAATGGCATTGATGCTTAGTGATCTGCCTGTGATGTTGCTTCGTTTCATTAACATTTATCATTGTAGGAGATCAATATGTCTCCATCTCTCCTAAAATTACCCTCCAATGGGACCTTGGATAAGGTTTCATGGCCTATATTGTTTGCAGATTATAAACTGGGGAAAAATGAAATAAAATCTGAAGTAGTTGCTTTTCTCTTTGCCAAAGAGGATGTTCCTTTCTTTGATTTCATTTCTTTGGGGGCCTGAACTTTGATGGACGTTGGTTTAGGTATTGTGGTCATTGAGTATCACCTCCTCGATGCATCTACCTCTTGCGCAAGTTTTAGTACTGTCAAACTTCACATTTATTTTATTATTGTGAACATGCAGGATACTGTTGTCCGTTGGTCTGCAGCTAAAGGCATTGGTCGGGTGACCTCACGCCTGACATTTTCCCTTGCAGATGAAGTCCTGTCGTCTGTGTTGGAATTGTTTTCACCACTAGAGGTATCTATCAGGATAATTGTCTTTCGTTTTTGCAAGAATGTGTCTTTGAATTGGTTTCCACTTTAGGTGAGCTGTTCATCTTATGTTGCTTTTATGTGTCCTGCATCAGTGATTCAGTGTTTAGTCATGGGTGTCTATTGTATGGCATACTATATATAGACACACACACGTGTGTGCTTGTAGAGCTGAGTAATGGGTCGGGTCAGGTCGGGTCGGGTTCTTGTCAAGATTAAATGGGTTGACTTGAACCTAACCCGTGTACATAAATGGGTAAAACGGGTTAGGTTCGGGTTATCCATTTACTCATCAACCCGTTTAATTGCAACACAAATTTCAACCCAAAGATAATTTATCAAAAAAATTACATATTTTTCAGCCTCTTAAGGCATAGTTGCTTTCAAAAGTACACCAAAATAGCAGCTAACTTACATACTTCAGCATATTCAGAGTTTATTCCAACACAATAGTCACCAGCAATATAATTTCACAGCCTAAAAAGTTCACATAAAAATCAACTACTTAAGTTACAAACCATGTCTAAGTCAAGTCTTAAACAATAGCAAATAAAGTCAAATTATCTGAAATTCTTAATGACATAACCAGCAAGGCAATAGTTAACAAGTCCATAAAAGAGACCATAAAACCTAATCCTTCCAAGCCTAATTCTCATAGAAAATGTAAACGGTAAACGGCAAATAAATAGTAAATGGGTTGACCTATCTAACTCGTTTAATTAAACGGGTTAAATAGGTATTTTTTTCGTGTCGAGATTCTCAACCTGAACCTAACCCAATTAATTAAACGGGTTTACCATGTCAACCTATTTAACTAAACGAGTTCAAACTTCATACCCAAACCCGCTTAATATATGTATATGTGTGTGTGTGTATATATATACACACATATACATATACAT
>NCQT01073022.1:14493-26120 GCA_002740465.1 Stenocereus thurberi
CTTATGTATGTATTTGCTTTCTTACGTAGATCTATTGCTTTAGAAAAAATGAAAAAACAAAAAAAATTGGCAAGTTGAAATTTTTTTTGAAAAGATTTTATGAAATCTCCTTTGCAATTCAATCCAGGATGTGATATTTTGATTTATCGACAAGATTGCGTATTAAGGTGTGGCTTATCTTGGTGTAAATTTTTTAAAATAAGTGTTTAAATGGACATCATTATTTATTGTTGCATCACCTTATGTTACATGCCAACTGCCCTTATCAGTGGGACTTAGAGTACATTGCACTGGTTATGGTAGTTTGTCTTGTGGGACTTTCACTTAAAGATTGTGCATTATATCTAGTGTCGGTGACAAGCAAGCTGAGTTAGCCTTGAAGGGTTGAATTAGGTGATAATGAGTATTCAAGAATAAAAACTTAAGGGTATAATATAACGGTTGATAGCAATCTTAGGAACACTCAATAATAAACTCAAGGACATTGAGTATGCAGATTATACAAGTTGAACAATAAAAGAGTAATGAAAAATTATAAACCACACAATGCTTTTTAGCGAGGGTTTGCACCTCTAACTAAGCTACATTGCTGCCTAAGTTCCCTTTTATAATTTCACAACTTGTATGACTATGATCCAAGATTTGCACATTTTACAAGCATTCACCTAAGTACCTTGACTACATCACACTCTTTAAGAACCATCTTGAAGTGATTTCTCATAAGTCCCTACTTAAGAAGGATAAATATCCCCATCCTTTTTACTTACAAGCATAATTTTTGCAATCCTCTAATGTCACAAGGAATCTAAAATGTGTGTGTAGAGATTACAATAATTTGAAGTTGGTCGATCAAGAGTACAATGACACTTTTGAATAGGAGTATTTAAGCTTTTTGTTCTTGTGTATTTTGTGTACTCTATATCTTCAACAAGGTCTCTACATATCTAAGCTATGAGAATGAGAGTGTTGGATGATGTTGAAGATGTAGCTGTTAGATGCTTTAGAATATTTTTATTGGATACTTCTCTTTGTCAGCTATCATATGCTTCAAAGGACGTGACTTTCATTCTCTTTTTTAACATCCGCTCAATTAATTCTTGGCGTCTTATGTCTTAAAAAAGTGGTTTCTTCAGCCTTCATTTAATGTCTTAGCTATTGCATTCCTTGTGTAGTTAGTCTTTGCTTGATTTGTGATATATTTGAGTTTGCCTTCGAAGCAATCTTAGTGTTACTAGCTGTTAAATAAGCAAAACCACAAAGTTAATCTTCCTTCTTGAGGATTGTAAAATTTAGCAATTGGTAAGATTACTTAATTGATTAAATCATAAATAATTGAATTAATCTAAATCAGTATAATATGGTAAATCACCCCCTCTCAAAGGGTAAAACACCTAGCAAATTTCAAGCATATGACAAACAATTTTTATACCAAAATTTTGCTATGTTTCTCTATTTTAGATTTAGTAAGTTAATCTAAGTGCACAAAATTAATTTTATGCTCAATTCTAGTTTTACCAATTTAATGATTCGGACAAGGTTCCATTTCTGACAAGCTAGTAAATAACTTTGACATTAAAAGTCCAAGGTAGTTGAACTCTAACTTTGAAGCTCGAGATAGTTAGATACCCATTGATTTTGTTAAGCATGTTACTTTTGAGGACTTAAGCACATATATATGATTTAAGCAATTGTACAAACAAGATCTAATGATGCCTAACCTTTTTGGCTATTGTGACCTGAGATCAAAACATGCATCAAGCATAAAATCACATCACAATGTTAGGCGCTAATTTGTTGTATTTTATGTACCTCTTTCACCTAATTTTAGCTTGTACAACAACATAATCTCTAGGATTTTTACTTGTTTTATTTACTTTTGTAGGTAATAAATCTCATTGAGCAAATGTCATGAAAAGGAACAAAAGAAGAAGATAAAGCATTGCGCGATGGGAGGACAAACGATTGCAAGACGGCCAGGTGCAGCCCGGCCTGTAGCCGCCATCAGTCGCCGCCCAGGCGACCGCCATCACCGAGGCGACCGCCGGCCGGTCTTGGCTGGCAATCGTAGTTGCCCCAGCGACCGCCAGCTGGTGTTGGCTGGCGACCGCCACTGGTCGCCATGCTGATGGTCATCGGCCCACGTCCTGCTATTCTTGCTCCTTTTCCCCAACTTGATTTGTATTTAAAGCCCGTGTTCGGGACTTTTTGGGGCTTCTTTTGGGTGATTTTTAGGCTAGCTTTGCTTAGGGTTCAGCTTCAAAAACATCACTAGGAGGAAATAAAGTAGATAGATTAGGATTAATTGAGTTGTATTTTGGATTCAAGCTTTGCATTCAAAGTTCACCCAATCAAGCATAAGTTTTCTCTCTCCTCTCTCTTCTTATTTCATGTTTTTTTTTGTCTCCTCTTGTTAAATCTTGATAGTTTAGATTATATTTAGCTTAAATATTTAGTTCTTATTATGATTTTGTGTCCATTAGTTGTTTTAATCCTTGTTAGATTAGATTAATTCTCTTAGTTTATGTTTGTTTGTTTGCTAGCTTAGGTTTAAATTGGGGCTTTTATGTTTTGTGGTTGATTAGTTATTAGTTTGGTTGGCTTGGATTGTGATTAGCCCTTTGATGGCTAATTAGACTTGTATTAGGCCTAACCACACTTAATTTATTCCTAGAACTTAGCGTTCTCTCTCATGCCCGTCAAGTGTTCGATGAAATGCTTGAGAGAGCTTTCATCTATATTTTTTGGGCGATTGACCTATGTCGAGAGGTGAGGCTGATTAGCTAGAGTGGGGGAGAGAATAGTTGAGTTCGGGACATGAAAATAGTCCCGATCCTAGCTAGGTATGAAGGTTGCTAATTTTGTGGCCTAATTGGGCTAACGTCAAAAAATAAGGTGGTTAGACTAATTAGGCTAGCTCATGACCCCTGAGAGAAGGCTTGGGCGATCTTTAAAGCCGCAACCGACCATCTCTAGTTATGGGTATGAATTGGGTACGTAAGGCTCATCTCGACTATTTAGTTCGTCAACTGGTGAAATCATAGTCTGAAGCCACCTCTTTTACTTTTATTAGTTTAGTTTACCTTTGTTTTCATTTTTTTCCTTCTTGGCCTAGATTGAGTCGCTTTAGATAACCTGGGTACTTGAAAGCGAACTCCCAGTGGACGATATCCCGAGAAGTCGATGATAAACCTTACACTTAGGGTTATAATTTAAAACTTGAATTCTTCTTATCAAGTTTTTAACGTCGTTGCCGGGGAGTTGGCATTTTCAATATGGGGTTTACTTGAGCATTCGAGGATAGGCTTTTAGAAAATACGGAAAAAAAAATTAAAAATCTGAAAAAAAATCAAAATGGTTATTTTCCACTTACGTCAATTTGAGCATGAACCTCTTTGGCAATATTTATCTCGATGAAATGATTACTGTGCTTAATATGTGCATTTCACATATGAAAAATGGGAAATATACAATGTTGTGGTTGAGGAGATAACACATGAGACCTGAGCCACTCTCGAGTCCCTGTGTTATAGTGGTTTGTTCTCTTTAGATGTTGATGATATTTGGGGTTTGTTTGAGTCTTTGGCTTGGTATCAATGGTACCATGAGATTTCTACCGAGTCTTTTGTGTGCCCTTCCCCCGCTTTCTATAATTTTCATGCCTATTCTCCTCTTATGTGCTCTTATTGTCAATCTTTTGACCATGATGTGGATTTTTACTCTCATTATGTGTGCTTTTATTGCTAATCTCTTTGACCATGATGTGAATTGTTGTCCCTATTATGATATTTCTGACGAGTGTTATGCCAAGTTTGATACTCTGATAGGGGCAATGAATGAGCAACATAAGCACTTTGTTAGTAAGACGATGGAGTGTGATCTATTGCATGGGACCGACCCTAGTCTTTCCCTAAATTTGATGCTAGTCTCTATGATTACTATGAGTCTTCGCTTCCTCTAGAGTCAAGCTTTCTTGATGATACACCTTCCACCGACCTAGAGGAAGCATTTCACCCTCCCTTGACCTCTTTGTCATTTGTTGCTCCATCCTTCTCTAACACACCAATGGACGCTAGTGTTAGTGACTCGATATTACTTGCTTCTTCCCTTCCTTTAGCTCAGTGTATGGGGTTAGAGATGGGCGAGGCTTCTCGAGGTAATGCTTGTTCAATAGAGGATGTTTCGTTTTCTTGGTCACGAGGGCTGACATTAGTTGAACCATATGTTGACGAGGCTCCTTTCGAGGAGTTTAGTGATGATGTGGAGATGGGTCGTGCCACTCCTAGCATGGGAGTTATCGACTCCGTTTGTACCGAGCCACTTGACTTTACGCCCATTTTATCTCTTTTCCTCACTATCACCCCTTCTCATTTTCATGCATTTCATGAGACCCTCGGCGACATTAGAGGGTCTCGCCCCTTATTTGATCCATATCATGCATACCTAGAGGACGTACCTAGGAAAATTACGTAGAGTACTTTCTTTGATCATGCTTTTTATTTTTCTATGGCATTTGATGAGTTTAAGAGGCCACTAACTTTGTTTACTCCATCTTTACTAGTATTCTCTTACTCACATCATTTTGAAATGCATGCGATGATATATGTGAGCGCTTGAGAGCTTTGACAGCATCTGTGTTGATAACTCGCATCTTAAGAGACAAAGAGTGGCTGATGCTTCTTGCGCCCTTGTAGCATAGTTTGGGTACATTCAGTGCCCAACCTGGTATACTCATTCTAACTCTTCTCATTTCTTTTTATTTTTTGTCTTTTTCATTTTGTTTAGGTGTGGATATTAGGTTGCGTTTAGTTGTGGATATTAGGTGGTGTTTTTATTGGTGATCAACTTTGAGGTGAAATTTGGGATATTGATGAGCCATTAATGGCTATGATCACCTTTTTTGTGTTTTTGTGGATATTTGTATTTTGTGATTGTTGGTGTTGTTGGACTTGTATATATTCATTTTTGGTGGTGTTAGTTTTGTATATATGTGTGGTCATGTTGTTGATTGGGTAACATTGTGTTTTTTGGGGAGTGGGTTAGCTTGTATTTATGTGTTCGTTGCATATTTTTGTGTGTTTTCTTTTGTTTTGTGTGTTTCATGTGTGTGCTATCGTGTCTTTTTTTTTGGTTTGTGTGGTTGTGGTAGCAGTGACTCCTCGACTCCCAATGAGGGCATTGTGAGATTTAGGTGCGGGGATGGGAGTCATATCCCCTTTTGTGTATATTTTTGTGAAAATTTTTCAATTTTTCAATTTTTGTATAGTTTTTTTCTTCTTGGCTTAGGGAACTCTTGTGCCGCTGTGATTGGTTTTTGACCGTTGATAGCTTAGTTGCTAGCTTGTATATAGTTTGAATATACATGATGGAACACTTGCTATAATGTGATCTTCAGTTTTTCATAATAACCTCATTCCACATGCGCAGTTTTGTACCTATCTTGTACACTTTATCATGGACTTTTGGTGTTAGTTATTGAAATCTAGTTTGAGTGCATTCTACTTGGTCAATTGACTTCCAGTTTTGGCTGCATTTTGAGAAATGAAAACAAAAAAGAGAAAAACATGAAGTGTAAAAGTGAGCACAACTCTGATACCTCTAGTTGAGCTTGAAAAAGTGCCTTGCACATGTAAATAAAACCCCTAAATAGGGAAGAAGCCTGAATATAAGCTAAGTTGTTGCTCCAAGAATTCAAGGCCTAATAAGCTAAGAACTATCGATCTAGGCTAAGGAGCATAAGGAGAAAAGCGAAAAAAAATGAAAGAAAAAGAAAAAAAGGAAAAAGAGCAAAAATAAAGGAAGTCATAAACCAAGTGGAAGTGATCTTTTACCCGATTTGGCCTAGCATTGAGAGACAATACACCTTGCACAGGGCACCAAGGTGTACAAATTATGTCATTGTGTTGCATGGAATAAGAAATGAAAGCTAGGGTGCATTTATAGCCTATGTGTATCTTGAATGTATGTTTTGCTTGTATATGGCTTGGTAGCTATGTTGTTACGGTGAAAAATCGATCTAGATGTGTACATTTTGCCCCCTTTGCCTTATATTATGTTTCGTTTTGAAAAATTTCAGAAATACTTCAAAGATTTTCTGGATATATCTTCTGCAAACCCTCACGAGACCTCACTCGTCCACTTGGGGTAACCAAGAGGCTTAAAGGGCTTGTTACATGCTTTAAATGCAACCGTGATTCCTAAGACAGTGAGCTAGATTCCTAGGTTAGATTTTCTTTTTTTTGCTCGAGGACGAGTAAAAGATAGGTGTGGGGGTATTTGTTAGGCATTAATTTGTTGTATTTTACTTGCCTCTGTTACCTAATTTTAGCTTGTACAACTACATAATCTCTAGGATTTGTACTCATTTTATTTACTTTTGTAGGTAATAAATCCCATCGAATAAATGTCATGAAAAGAAACAAAAGAATAAGACAAAGCATCGTGTGACAGGAGAACAGTCGACTACATGATGACCAGTTGCAGCCCAGCCAGCAGCAGCCATCAACCAAGGCCTGGCGAACACCGGCCGGTCTGGGCTGGTGATGGCCAATGGTTGCCATGCCGACGGTCGTCGGCCCTTGTCCAGCTGTTCTCGCCCCTTTTCTTCGGCTCGATTTGTATTTAAAGCCATTCCTCAGGACTTTTTGGGGCTTTTTCCAGGCGATTTTTAGGCTAACTTTGCTTAGGGTTGAGCTTCAAAAACCTCAATAGGAGAGAATAAAGTAGGTAGATTAGGATTGATTGGGTTATATTTTGGATTCAAGCTTTGCATTTAAAGTTCACCCAATCAAGCATAAGTTTTCTCTCTCCTATCTCTCTTCTTATTTCATGTTTGTTCTTATTTCGTCTTGTTAAATCTTGATGGTTTAGATTATATTTAGCTTAAATGTTTAGTTTTCACTATGATTTTGTGTCCGTTATTGTTTTAATCCTTGTTAAATTAGATTAATTCTCTTAGTTCATGTTTGTTTCTTTGTTTGCTAGCTTAGGTTTAAATTGGGGCTTTTATGTTTTGTGGTTGATTAGTGATCAGTTTTGTTGGCTTGGATTGTGATTAGCCCTTTGATGGCTAATTAGACTTGTATTATGCCTAACCACAGTTAATTTGTGCCCATAACTTAGAGTTTTCTCTCATGTCCATCAAGTGTTCGATGAACTACTTGAGAGAGCTTTCATCTTTATTTTTTGGGTGATTGACCTATCCCGAGAGGTGAGGTTGATTAGCTAGAGTGGGGGAGAGAATAGCTGGGTTCTGGATATAAAAATAGTCTCAGTCCTAGCTAGGTCTGAGGGTTGCTAATTTTGTAGCCTAATTGGGCTAACCCTATGAAAATAAGTGGTTAGACTAATTAGGCTAGCTCATGATCCTTGAGAGAGGGCTTGGGTAATCTTTGATGCCGTAACCAACCATCTCTAGTTATGGGTATGAGTCGGGTATGTTATGGCTCATCTCGACTATTTACTTCGTCAATTGGTCAAATCATAGCCTCAAGCCACCTGTTTTGCTTTTATTAGTTTAGTTTAGCTTTGTTTTCTTATTCTTCCTTCTTGCCCTAGATTGAGTCGATTTAGCTAATCCTGATACTTGAAAGTCAACTCCTCGCAGACGACACCCCGAGTACTCAATAATAAACCTTACACTTGGGTTTATAAATTTAAAACTCGAATTCTTCCTATCACACATCAAGAAGCTTCTTAAAGGGTTGCCTGAGCCCAACTTCCCTTGTTCAAGAAAGAAATTCCTAAATTTCTCTTCATTTAACCTTCATGGACAAGCAGGGTCAAATAGATAAAAATTTAGGGCATGTTTAAACTTAAAAACCAAATTATTAAAAACCAATTCACATAAACCATAGAAATTGTTTTAAAAAACTCCAGGAAATTGTTTGTAAAGAGGGGTGGGGCTTGATAAATCATAGAGGGGAATTGATCGGAGACGATCGACTAGAGTTGGCTTTTCAACTAGAAGAGACTAGGAGNNNGAGGCTATTTCAAGTTCCTTCAAGCTGTGAGCTACCATAGTTACCTTCGTGACCTTACTCTTAGATTACTCACTCTTCTGTTCTCTCTTCCTTAATTCTTCTATAGCTTTCTTCCTATACTCCATAACCATCATGGCTTACTCTTCGATCTCCTTCCTCTTCTTAAGAAAGTGGGGTATGTTAAAGTTGGGTCGTTTAAAAGATGGGATACTCGGACATAATTTCAAAGTTAATAGACTAGACTTTGGTTCTGTATGGACTTTTGAATACAGTTTGAGCTATATTTGTTGCATAAATAGAGTTGAAAGTAATAGCAACATGACTTGGTCAGAGGCAAAGCCACGATCAAGCCTAGACACCCATCAATGCATTCACTAAAAGTCAAGCAATCCTTAACCAATCTAAAAGATATACTCAACTCACCACCAAGGATTTTTGAATAAGGAGATCAAGATTTTGGAGTCAAGCAAGCGGCTTTTTCACTGATTCACTTTAACATTTGAAGATCTCCAATGGATACAAAGCTGCAATTTATAGGGAAGGGGATTTAACTCTAAGTGAAATTAAAAGCCTAAGCATTAAAGCACTACTCTTAACCATTAAACACTACTCTCAACCATTAAACATTAAAGCTAAAACATGTAGAAAATTAAGGAA
This sequence comes from Stenocereus thurberi, assembly GCA_002740465.1. Classification (NCBI taxonomy): domain Eukaryota; kingdom Viridiplantae; phylum Streptophyta; class Magnoliopsida; order Caryophyllales; family Cactaceae; genus Stenocereus; species Stenocereus thurberi. Next base: position 23,130 of record NCQT01073022.1, read on the forward strand.
GAAGTATAAAAATACTAGGCTATATTTAGTGCTATTTTAACTCCTTCGATGATTCATCTTCCACCATTAAATGCAAGCTCATGCTTGGGCTTTCCAAGCTGGGAGGATATGGAAAGACTTTGATTCATTGAATTTACGCTAAAAAGTGTATGAATCTTATGGATTGTTGACGAAGGAAATCACTATCTGACTCATACCCGTAGGATTGCCCTTACGAGTAGTTTCAAAGTCACCGCCAAAGACTTTGCCAACGACTTTGCCAACCTACTAACTTTGGTTTATGATTAGCTTAGGTAGGCCAATGACTTTGGTTTAGAATTGACTTCGGTAAGAATTTTAAAGCAAACTCTAGTTTGATGCCAAAATTGTTAGGATAGACTTTAAGTAGGTAATCAATGAACTTTCACCCTAAAAAATAACTTTTGAAACTAAGATGGAAAGTGTTACTTGGGCTTGCACTAACTAAGGGCATGAATCGCTTAGACCTTTAAAGCCACATGCTCTAGAAAGGTTGACACAAAGGATTCATTAAGATTACTTAGAGCCTAACCAGTTGCCCTACCATCAGGTTTCATACTTGCCTGCTCAATTTGCCTCTAAATATACCCATAGATAAGTTTAGGATTTTTCTCTAGAGATGCCTCAACAGCATCCTTGATTAGCTTAAAAGCCACCACTGAAGTCCTTTATTTAGAAATCTCAATGCATTAACCTCACGGATGCACTCAGATCGGTACGCCTTATGCTCAATCAAGCATGGTTTAGATTCATCACTAATGGAGGCTCGCCTAAAAATTTTAGGGCTCAAGGTGTCATGTAGAGAGTAAGGTGAGTCTCAGTTAGATGAGGGTTCGGTAGATTTAGAGAAGTTTTCTTCTCAGCGTGCTAATCATAGCCTAAAAGAAGTGAACTCAAATTTCTAGCTTTCACCTCGTTCATCATAGTGTCAAATACCTTAATATATTACTCATCCTCTAGAGGAACCTTAATGTGCTCAAACATCTCTGTAAGTGTGTTCACATAAGGCAAAGACCATTTCATGAAGCTGTCTAGCTCTATCCATGCACTCTCGAATAATCTTGGATAGAGTCTCATCATGATGTGAAACATAGTGAGCTGAACCATACTAATGGCCATATTAGATAGCAACGTTTTTGTATTCGCCCTACGATAGATAGTTCTCACCAAGATGTAGTGGAGAAGTCTGGGCTAAGACAAAAGAATTTCGTAGAAAGCTCACTTGTTGTTGTTATAAGAGATCTTAAATTGAGAGAAGTTTTTAAGACAGGCATTGAGACAGTCATTTAAGGATTCATAACAAATCTTGAAAAGGCCTACCTTAAAATTGAAAATCTGATTCTACGTTGTAGTAGACAGACTAAAGTTAATATCCTTAATAGAAGTAGTGTAATAAATCATAATCTTAGGTCCTTGTTTTATCATGTTTGTATAAAAGAGCTTGACTAAGTTAGGATGAACTTTGTTCCAACACTAAAGAGTTCTCTATAGTTCATTACTTCCAACACAAGCAAACAATTCAATTTATCGTTTACAAAGATATCCTAGTTAATACGAAGACATGCAATCATCTTTTTATACATCAATTTCTTAAAATATTCTTCACTTCTTTAAACCACCCATCAGCATATCTAAAAAATTGGTAGAAATAGAGGGTGAAACCTTTTACTCTTAAGTTTCATCAATTTTGAACTCGATTTCCGCTGTTTCTTCCTCAAATAACCTCTCTTTCCTTTTAGGAGGAGTAGGAGCTGGTGAGTGAGAGTTTCGAGTAACTGGCTCAGAAGTAGACTCTAATAGAGCAATCTTTCACTTTTTAGAAGAAATTACATATTCATCAATGGTAGTTTTTGACGAAGCAGAAAGTGAAGTTTCTAGGTTAAAGTTTTGCAAGTTGAAAGAGGAGACAAAAACAAAGTTAAGGTGGGTTAAGAGCAGAATTAGGGAAATTAATGTCTATGGGTGAATGAAAAGAAGTGACAGGTTAGTTAGCTTCTATAATGAGAGGCACCAATGCATATAGAGGTTTGACAGGCTTTTGACAATAGTCAATTTTAAGGGAAAAAGAGGAGGGAAATACCAAACAAGTTTCAAACAAATTTTATAACTCAATTTTTAAAACATTTCAAATTAATTCTTAAAACTCGATTTTTAATTTTCAAAAAGTTGATCTCAGTCAACAAGTGACTATTAATTAGCCTTCATTGACATAAGAATATGGCCATAGTAGTGCACAAAATGACTTAACTTCAACCATCATGATGTTGTCATGATTATCAAAGTGATGTTCCTTAAAAATCAATTTTCTTTCCACATATAATGTTGAAGAGGAATTACTCCCCTTCAATTTATGTAGTGTGGTCAGCCATTTCTAATTCCCTTCGAATAAAATAGAATTGACCTTCTCCATGGGACTTAGTAAAGATATCAAACAATTGCATATCAGTAGGTTAAAAATTTACAATGTTATTACCTTTTTCAAATGAACGCTGATGAAGTAGTGCCATACTTCAATATGCTTGGTTCTAGTTGACATCTGAATGCATGTAGTGTGGTCAGTCATTCTCAATTTCCTTCAAATAAAGTAAAATTGGCCTTCACTATGGAATACGGCAAACATATCAGACGATTGCATAGTGGTGGGTTAAAAATTTAGAAGATATCGTTTTCTTCAAATGATCACTAATGAAGTGATGTTTACTTCAATATGCTTGGTTTTGGAGTCCTAAATTAGACTTTCAGTGATAGTGACAACACTCTAGTTACCAGACTTGATAGCAACCTTCTTATGGTCCAATCCAAGGTCTTTATGTTGTTGACTGATCCATTATATTTGAGCACAGCGTGCTCCAGCGGCAACATGTTATGCCTCAACAGTGGATAAGGTTGCTGAATTCTTCTTTTGAAATGCCATGACATAAGGGAATGTCCAAGAAATTGGTATGAGCCTGATGTGCTTTTTTTTTAATCAAC
>NCQT01073045.1:0-10318 GCA_002740465.1 Stenocereus thurberi
TTTTTGCTAATTAAAATTAGGTACAAATGATGGTGATCAACTTAATTTAATTGCACTAAAATTTTCGGTCCACAATTTGCGGCCAAAATGAATCAAGTCGCAATTCGGGCCCAAATGAATTAGGCCAAACTTAATGAATTTGGCTCCAAATTTTTGCATGGTTAAAAATTAAATTTTTGTGACATTATGAAGAATAATTTATCACTTAATCATATTTACCGAGGCCTACTGTCGATTCACCTGAAATTGTTACAGTAAATGAGACTCGAATTGCAAAGTGATGCCCAAAATAAATTCTCCCAATCGGGATGATTAAATGAGATAAATAAATGTAAAAAATTAATAACATGGATTAACTAAATAAATAAACATAATTTAGGATCGGGCTACTACTTTTATAACGATTAGAAGAATTACACCCTCTTAATTCATGCAGCGTGGCCAATTATTGAAAATTTCTTTATTTAAAACAAAATTGGTATTCACCAAGGAGCACAGTAATGATATCAACTAATTGCATATTTGTAGGCATAAAATCTAAAGAGATATTACCTGCATGGCCAATTATTAAAAATTTCTTTAGTTAAAATAAAATTCATATTCACCAAGGAGCACGGTAATGATATCAACTAATTGCACATTAGTAGGCATAAAATCTAGGGAGATATTACCTTTTGCCATATCATGTCTAATGAAGTGATACCTTACTTCATTGTTCTTTTGTTGGAGAGCTGAATTTGATTCTTACTAATGTTGATCACATTATGGTTGTCACACTTGATAAGATTCTTCATGTATTCGGATCCTCCGCGTTTGTTGACTGATGCATAATATCTGAGCATGACATGATCAAAATGCAGTACATGTAGCCTTAGTAGTGGACAAGGCCATTGAATTCTACTTCATAGCATCCCATGACACAAGATAATTAGGAAATTGGTATGATTTTGATGTGCTCCTTGTAACTTGTTTAGTTAGCATCGGAATATCGTACAAGTTTAAGGCCAACACTTCTTGGATATCACACGCCATGGTTCTCAATTCCGATAAGATATCTGAATATTCTTTTCTTAGCCTTGAGGTGTGATTCATTAGGGACGAATTAAAATCTTGCACATAAACAAACATAAACAGGATGCCATGCCTGCTTGTAGTCAAGTATGTTAATGGTACAATCCTTAGTATGCACTTTCAAGTGCTGGCATACCACTTAAGGCTGTGTCAAGCTTGTATTTTGAAACCATTGGGAGTTTTGCACATTTAAATAGTCAAGTCCACATTTCTTTATATGTTCCTCGATATACTTTCCATTACTGATAAACATCCATCTTTACATTGCTTGATTTATATTCTAAGGTAGAACTTCAATTCTCTTATCATGCTTATATCAAATTCCTTCATCATAAGCTTAATGAATTCTCTCGACAGGGATCCATCAGCAACCCCAAATAGAATATCATTGAACATATTTACAAGATTAAGAAATATTTCTCCTTTGTTTCAATAAACAATGTCCTGTCGGTCTGTCCCCTTTAATATCATTTTCTAATAAAAATTTGCTAAGCCTCTCATACCATACTCTTATTGTTATTATCTGCTTAGGGACTAGCAAAGTTTTGATGTAGGGGAGTTGATCATTCATATTTTTGTACAAGATTTTTCTCCCATTTATCCATTTTTAATTCTTTAAAAATTTAGTTTTATACGTAAATAATACATATTTTATGTGATTTTAAGGTAAAAATAAAATAAATAAATTTGGGTAGAAAATTCATCAATTTGACTCGAATTTCTGNAAGCTCTCAACCATCCAATGCTTAGAGTTTAAGCCTTGCGTGCCGCCTATTTCCTCCCTCTCACTCAGATGACCCAACTGTTGTGGTTTGTTTATTGTAGGCCATTAGCGTGCCCACATGCTTCTTAGCTTCCATAGCCGTGTAGACCTATTCTACGAGGGATAAGCGGCCCAGTCCGAATCTAACTACTCTCATATCTCTCCCCTCTTTTTCCTCTATGTGGTCTTGGTCTGTTAGGCCTAGCAACCCACTCAGGTAGACCCAGCGCTGCATCTCTCTTTCTTTGTCTCACCATTTTTGCCTCACAAGGGCATGTTGTTTTCACACAACCAGCACTTGCCTGACCAACATTCAGCTCCTTTTCTCCCTCTTCCCTATCTCACACATTAGGCCGATTCCTTTGCACAATGCACCTGGACTAGCCCTCCCAGCCTAGTTCCTTCTTGCTTCTCATCCTCATATTTTAGTTTGTTATTCCTCCAAGTTGCAGCCCGGTGCCCAACCTACCTTTAGCACCTAGCCTTTCTCAATTCAACCCAGTTCATGCCCTGTAGCTGAATTTTTATTCTTGAGAGCAAGCTCAAGCTAACCTAGTCAAAGTCAATTACCCAAGATTAATTTTGCTGAAGACTATCCTTTTATCATAGAAGTCAACATTATAACAACTGAAGAATTGATTGAAATTAATTTTTCTCATAAATTTAGGGTCGTAAGAGGGCGGTAAAACTAGTATAAAAGGGGGTTAATGCTAGTGCAAAATTATTCATCACTCATCAATGCATTCTTCCATTTCGTTATCTTCCATCTATCAATTTCTTATAGAGGCGAGACAACCCTTTAGTTGAGGAATTACGAAGAAAATAAGCATCATTATCTACTTTTATCTTTTCTTCTCATCTAATTTGTGAATCGAATTTCAATATTTGTGCTTAATATTATAATTTTGTATACATTAAGTATCCAATGTTGGACATAGGGATTAAAATATATCACCAATTGAGAGCACAGCTAGACCAATTTTGACATTATTTATCCAACTATGGCTGGCTAACACATTCATTAGGATTAAAATGGATCCTTGATTAATAATATTATTTCACTAATTTCTATCAGGGTTATTTTTTCTTTGATATTGCATAATTTTGATTTTATACTTGATCCTAACATATCTATGGTTATTATTACTATTGCTTCTTCATGATGATTTTAATAGTTTAATTTACTATCTTAATTATATATTAGACGTTATAGGTTAATATGATACTTTGCAATTGTGCTTAAAATTATAATTGTAAAATTGAATATTTTTTGTTAAAAACTACACGAGTTATGTTCTGAAAAGAATAATCTATGCACATTACTAGATAAATGGTATCATTTGATAATTATAATTCCTCTTCCTAATTCATGGCCTAATGCTTGTGGCTTAGGTTGGAGCAGGGACTAACTGAACCCCTATTTGAGTTAGTAGCGCAATCTTTATGTCAATTGGTGAAATCTAAAATTCTATATCTTTCTCTAATTTGGTTTATCCTTATTTTCTCAATTCAATTGCTTTTCTTTTTTTTTAAAATTTATATTTATAATTGAACTCCTCCCATGAATTATTCTTTTTAATTGGAGGAGCTAAATTCAAAATTGCTACTGTTCGATCCTTATGGGACTGACACCTTATACTCCCTAGTCTATAATTACCGTGAGGCAACTATAAGTAAAAAGGGTTTTTTAAACTAAACACAAAATCCACATCAAACGCACAATTTTACAACTCTTAACATCATTGATTCACTGATAAAAAATTCCAAACACTATTATTCCAAACCCAAATATGGGGAACGCCTACAAAGACACAAGAGGAAGGATAGATGACCCCCACATCAAAAGACCACCAAACACTAGCCTAGCCGAACATAAAAGAAGTCATGAGAGAACACACATTAATACAATGGTTAGTATAACAAAGAAAATTTGCAAAATAATGAAAGAATAATGCAAAGAAAAAAGAAAAACATATGCACAAGAAAACAAGATTAAGTAAGCAAAATATACGAGCAAGAAAAATAATCTAACACAACAAGTGCAAAAGACTAAGAGAGGTTTAATTAGTCTAAGTAGTTCATGAGAGAACTAGCTAAGACTAACCAAAACTAACTAAGAAATTCTAAGTCTAGAGATTTTTTGTAAGAGAAAATAAGTTTAAAAGACTTCAAAGACTTGACGAAAATTAACTAGCTCTTATGAAAGGTAACTAAATCTAACTAAATCAATTAGGAAATTTAAACTCACTTGAGAGGGTCAGAAGAGAAAGGAATCAGGAGGGGTTTTTTCTTTTTTTTTAAGGACAGAGACGGTCATTTGCTAGAGTAGATAAGAGAGCATATATGGACAAACCAACTAAAATCCTCAACACTAAATTGTTCAAATGAAAATAAAAGGAAATAAAAATAAGATGGACACAAAAAGATGGGAGAAGAAAACAAATTGGATTCACATATAAGGGAAAAGACATGAATTGGTTTTTTGTTGGACAGCGAAGAAAACATAAGAGGAAATATAGGAAAGGGATAAGAAGGACAGGATAACCTTTTGGATTGTAGCTTGGGAAAATCTCCAACACAAAATATATTTTTCTTTCTTTTTATTTTCTTTTTACTTTTTCTTCTTCTTTTTTCCACTTCTTTTAAAAATAAAGAAATAATAGAGAAGATGGAGGTTTGAAAAAAAATGTTTCACTTTTCCTTTTTTTAGATTTCATCATTTCTTTTCTTTTCTTTTTTTTTGGTTGTGCATTTAAGTTTAGGTTTGGACTCTTGAGTAAGATATGAATTTGAGGCTACTCTCTTTGTGATTGACCTTGCCAAATATTTACATCCAACATCATTCCATTTTGCACCTTTGTTTTTCCCTTTCTTTTGAAAATAAATTAAATAAGAAAAAGTTACACCAAAATGGGTGAGTCAGGCCTCGGTGTCTACACCCATTAAGTTTAAGGATCACCTCATGGAGTTGATGACGGGTAAAGACATGGAGGTTTGGCACTGTCAAATCCTAAAGGAACAGAACAATCTCATCATTGCCAATGAGGAGCGAGAACTCAATGTTAGTCGTCTCCAACTTAGTAAGGGTGAGCTAGTTTCAAAACGGGTTCTTCATGATAAGGAGGCTAGCACAATTGAGAGCTATTCTCTACAGGCTATGAAAAGGGGTTTTCTTAGCTCACAAAAGAGACACCCGCAAAAAAATCCTCAATTGGTGAGGGCTACTCCAGACAATAGGTGCAGGCTATAATCTCGTTGTCCATAACTCCCATTAACACCATTCCTCTAGCCACATCAAATCAAGATGAGGGTCCTACAGTTGTTTTTTTTTTTTTTTGGATTAGTGATGATGCTAGGAGAATTGCCTGTGATGCCTTTTTGAATATTGCTGAGGATGACCTTAGGGGTTCTCTCATCATAGCTGACGCTGAGGGTGCCGCATCTTCTAATAACTTTTCCAACCTCTCCGAGTAGTTTGTAACTAGTGAGCAGAGGAGCAAGAGGCTGAATGAGATTTCCTCCTCTAAAGACATGATTCCAGCGGCTAACTTTTTTTTTCCATGGAAGAAGAGATGTGGTCCTCTTGTTAGAGAACAACTTTCTCCCCCTACCAATGCCATAGGAGAATCTCCTAGGCAAAGGACTGTCGAAGTTGAGCATTAGGAGAGGGGACAAAGGTGATTTCCTACTCCTTTCAGAATAGAGGCTTGATAATGCTACTTCTGAAGAGCTTATTAGATCATGCCTCCCCTTTCTTACTTATGGACCATCTAACTATTGGGAAGCTAAAGGCTTAAGTTGCCACCCCACTTTCTGAGTTGGAATCCCTCAAGGCTGAAATTACCACTCATTGCAAGTGCCTTGTTCAAGAAAAGTGTTCTGGTTTTTGCCTCATTCAGGATATATTTGAATCTATTTTCCAAGCATCTTAAATGTTACTAGCTCTTACATCATGAAAAACACAAAAATGTCTTACTTCTTGAAGATTGTATAATTGAATAATTGGGAAGATTACCCACTTAATTCATTCATAAATTATATAATCAATCAAAATTAGCACAATATGGTAAAGTCCAACCTCTTAAAAGACAAGACACTTAATCAAATTTCATGCATATAATAAATAGAATTTGTGTTGGCTATATATCATAGAATTGCATATTTGTAAATAATTTAAATTTCACCAAATAGATATGTAAATTGCAGAATTAGAATTTCATAAAATTCATTTAAGTTGAATTCAAGTTGTTCCAATTTCATGACTCTAACAAGGGTCCATTTTAGGAAGGCCAGTCAAGGTCTTTAATGGTAACAACCCAAGGTAGTTGAACTCTGGTTCTGAAGTTCTAGGTCGTTAGTTACCCAATAATCATATTAAGAAAGTCACTTGTCAGCAATAAAGCAAATGAATAGGATTTAGGCAACTGTTCAAACAAAGTATAATGATTCTTATTGGAAAACTTGCCCTAGAAACATAACATATATCAAGCATAGAATCACATCACATTAAGGTGACTCTTTAATTTTCCTTTTTCTAATGAAAGGCAACATTTTTCAAGTGAATAGCATGGGAGATTAAAAGATAGCATCAAAGTGTTATGCTTCCCCTAAGTTTAGCAATCAAAGCATCAGATAAACCACTAAGGGAAGATATTTAGTTGGAATGGCTTTTCAGTTGAAAGAGATTGGGAGGATGATGTTGTTCCAAGTTCCTTGGATTCCTCATCCTTTTGTTCTTCCTTGTTCTTCTCTCATAAAACTTTCTACCTTCTTTCCTCCACAATCTTCACTGTTTCTTTTGCAATCTCCATCCTCTTCTAAAGGAAGGCTGCCGCAGAGGGTTCATTATAAGAGAAAGGAGCTTCACTTCTTTCCTTGAGATCGTATTTCATACCTACCTACTATATCTACCTCTAAATATATCAAGAGATGAATTAAGGCTCCTTCTTTGGAGTTGCCTTAATGAAATCCGTGACTAGCCCGTAACCCACCACCTGAAATATTTTGTTTAGGAATCCCAATGCATCAACCTGTAGGATCCACTTAAATTCACAGGCTCTCTGCTTAACTAAGAATGTTTCAAATTTATCAATAGTTGGCTAGCCTAAAATGTCATGCGTTAGGGTGTCAAGTAAAGAGTAGAGTGAGCCTTGGACCCTTGGTTAAATATGGGTTTGGCATGTTTGGGGAAGTATTCTTCTAGTGTACTCATGTTCACATGGCTATTGCCTAGAAGAAGTGCACTTGAATTTGAAGGCTTCCAGTTTCACCCGGTTGATCACACTATTAACCACCTCATACATTCCTAATCTTCTGGAGGAAACTCAAAGTACTCAAACACCTTTGTAAGTAGATTAACATAAGGTAGAGGAATATTGTGAGATGCCTTATGAACAATGTTCCTATACTCGAGAATAATCTTAGAAATGGTCTTATCATGATGTGTCTTGATGTGTAGAACCAGTCCAAGGGTCATAATGTACAGTAATTCCTTTATGTTGCTCCTTCGGTAAATATTCTTGCCAAGAGAAATGGAGTCTATGGTCAGACAATAATCAGGTATCGAAAGCTTGCTTCTTATTACCAAATGAAACCTCAAATGTGGAGAAGTTTTCAAAATAAGTATGGGCACTGTGCATCAATATCCAACATTAGCAGGGTTTACCCTAACATTGAAATTTTGAAAAATCTAATCCAAGGTTGTTGTAGGCAAACTAAAATCTACACCCTTAATAAAAGTAGTGCAATAAGTCATATCCTTAGGTTTTTATTTTCTCATATTCACATAAAAAGCTTAACTAAGGTGGGATTCAACTTTGTTCCAACAACAAAGATCTCCTTACAATTCATCCAATCCAAAATTTACAAAAATTCTAATTTACCTTTCATGAAAAAATCCTAGTCGAGACAAACACAACCAATTGTCTTCCTATCCAACCATTTCTCAAAATACTTTTCACTACCCTCTTTGAACCACTTATTAGACAAATTAAGAACATTTATAGAAATGAAAGGTGGAACCGTTATCTCTTGTGCTTCGTCAAGTTTCAACTAAATTTCCTCTTATTTCCTAGTCAAGTAGCCTTTCTACCTTTTGGGCGAAGTAAGAGCCAGTGAGCGAGAGCTTCAAGTAATTCACTTAGGTACAGACTCAGATGGAGCACTTTTTTCCTTTTTGGAAGAGATCACAAGTTTGACAATGGCAATTTAGAGAGAATGAACATGAAGATTTTGGGTTAGGTTTGTAAAATTGAGAGAGGAAATAGAAACTTTGCTAAGATGCATTGAGAGTAGAATTAAACAAAGTTAATTTCTATTGATAATTGATGAGACATAACAGGCTGGGAATATTTCTAAAGAATAAGGGCTAACACATGTGGAGCACCGATAAGCTTTAACAGTTGCCAACTTGGGAAAAATTGAAGGAATAGCTTGAGAAATTTTCAAAGAGATTTTCTAATATAATTTTTAAAAAATTTCAATTCAATTTTTAAATTCAATTTCTACTTTTTTTTTAAGAAAAGCATCCTCAATCAAAGAAAGACTGCCAATTAATCTTCATCAATATTACAATAGGCCAACATTAATACCATAATGTAATATGTCGGCCCCCTCTGGGTTGCGACTAGTTACCAGAAATGGCTTCGAGGATTATCAACTAGCCCCACAAATCATCACGAGTCTCTCCAGCGCGCTTCGTCCTCGCTCACATGCTACCTGATAAACTTCCCTGGAGGTTGCCCATCATAAGATTTCCCCACAGAAAGCATGTTTAACTGTGGCGTTCTTATAATTGGGCTCTGCGAAAAGAAAGACACACCTTTGGTGATATAAGTAGTTACTTCAAATCCTTTTAAGCCACACTCAGGATGTTATACATAAAATGAATTAAGTTTAAATAACTTGATGTTATCAAGGATATGAAACTCAAGTGCCTTCAAAAACATTTTACTTAGCATCTATAATGATCAAAAGAATTATCCCCACTTAATTCATACAGTGTGGTCAATCATTGATAATTTCTTCATTTAAAATAAAATTGGTCTTCACTATGGAGCATAATAATGATATCAACTAATTGCATATTAGTAGACACAAAATCTAGAAAGATATGGCGTATTGCCGCATCATGTCTGATTAAATGATACCTAACTTTAATGTTTTCCTACTGGAGTTCTAAATTGGATTCTTACTAATGTTGATCGCATTATGGTTGTCGCACTTGATAAGATTCTTCCTATATTCAGATCCAAGATCTCTGGGCTGTTGACTAATCTATAATATTTTAGCACAACATTATCAAACTGCTATACATTTAGCCTTAGCAGTGGACACAACCATTGAATTCTGCTTCATAGAATCCTATGACAAAGAGGATTGCTTAGGAAATTGGCTTGATTTTGACGTACTCCTTGTAATATGCTTAGTTAGCATTGGAATATCCTATAAATTTAAGGTCACCACTTCTTGGACATCACCGACCATAGTCCTCAGTTCCAAGAAGGTATTAAAATATTCTTTTCGTGGCCTTGAAGTGCAATTCGATAGGGACGAATTAAAATCTTGCGCATAAATAAACACTAAACATGATGCCATGCCTGCTTGTAGTTAAGTATGTTAATGGTCCAATCATCAATATGTATTTTGAAGGACTAGCTTACACTTAAGCCTATGTCAAGCTTGTACTTTGAAACCATTAGGAGTTTGGCACATTTTGAATAGTCAAGTCCATATTTTTATACATGTTCCTCGACATACTTTCCTTTATTGATAAACATGGACCTTGACATTGCTTGATTTATATTCTTATGTAGAAGTTTGATTCTCCCATCATGCTCATCTCAAATTCCTTCATCATAAGCTTAGAGAATTCTTTGGACAAGGATCCATTATTAGCCTTAAACAATATATCATTGAAAATATTTGCAAGAGTAAGAAATATTTCCCCTTTGTTTCAATAAACAAGGTCTTGTCAGTCTATCCCCTTAAACATCATTTCTTAATAAGAATCTACTAAGCCTCCCATACCATGCTCTTGTTGTTATTAATCTACTGGGGGACTAGCAAAGTTTTGGTGTGGGGGAGTTTTTAATTCATTTTTTATAAGAAAAATTTCACCCATTTATCCATTTTTAAGTCTTTAAAATATATTTTTATAAGTAAATAATGCATATTTTATGTGATTTTGAAGTGAGAATAAAATAAATAAATTTGGGCGCAAAATTGATCAATTTGACTTGAATTTATCCAAGCTCTCACATGTGCAAATGCTTAGAGTTCTAGCCTAGCATGCCACCCATTTTCTCCTTGTCAATCACATGACCTAACTGTTCTGGTTTACTTCCTATAGCCCAGTAGCATGTCTTATCTTCCACAACAATATGGGCGTATTCTGTGGGGATAAGCGGCCTAGTCCTAATCCAGCTGCTCTCTCATCTTTCCCCATTCTTTCTCTACATGGGCTAAGTCTGTGAGGCCTAGAAG
>NCQT01073046.1:2658-17348 GCA_002740465.1 Stenocereus thurberi
AATAAATCTCAACTAGGCGCTGAATATTAACAATTTTTTCCTTCTTTGTTATTCTTCGGACTCAAATGAAGGATCTTTTAGGTAGGGCCCCAAATACACAAATTGGGTCACACGTTTCATCATTGTGTAATTTATCAAAATCGAGACACTGCACTATTTAAGCTGTTGTTTTGGAATAAATTTTAGTTTTAAGTGCACCATGGTTGTCATCCATCACTCTATGCCCTTGTCCCCTATCTGATCTAGTTCGTAATGGATGCCACGATCATCTTATTTGTTAGTGTTGTGCCATGAAGGTACTCTACAACCCAAAAAGTATGTCCTATTCTTTAGTTTATTCCTCTATTGTTTTCTCCCACTATCATAACCTCTGATCTATCATTTAGAGTAATGTTAGGCGCCACTTTTGTGGACAATATTGCAAGGAACATTTGTTATGTGAATTCTTAGGTTGTTGAGCTACAAGTTATGTGCACAAGTCTCGTAAATTGAGAGTAACATTTTTTTATACATGGCTTATAAATTGTTACCCATATTTCAAATATCTCCATTGTTCATAATTTTGTTTTTTTGTGTGTAGGATTGATTTTGTATGTTAGCAAGATTAATTTTTTGGTGATTCCTTTGTTGATTAGTTTGTTGGCAAAATTACAGGTTTAAATGATTGGCAACTATGTATTTTTGTTGTAGTAAATTGGTGTTGGTTTTAGAGGGAAAGCAAAGTTCAATTAAATTGAGAAAGAAAGTAAAATGACAACAATCCCTTTATTAAGTTATAAAGAGTTTGACAGGGAGCAGTTGGGTTTTTGGCAAGCTCCTATAAGAAGGAACATGGGTCGTCTAGATGCGAGCAAGAGGGACGGTAGGCTAGAGATAGAGAGGGGGAGAAAGTGATGGAGCAAGAGCAGAGAAGAATAGGAGTGAAGACCGTTAGCAATTCACTGCAAAGTGGAAGGTGGTGACAACTACATTGTGAGTTAGGAGCCTTAATTAGTATGCTTGCAAATATAGTGGAAAGCATTCGAACAGTTTGTAATGGACTCATAGAAGGAATTGGTGCAATTGATTTCCAACCTTGTAAACATGAGAGTTAAGTTAAATTTGTGTGGAATTTTATGAATTTATAGTTCCGAACTAAGTGGGTGGATTATGATTGACTAGTGAGGGTGTCAGTAGTGTGATTAATCTTATTTGTAATTGGGTAGAGTTAAGTTATGCACTTGTATGCGGTGTGTTGCATTTGTGTCATTTTGCTATACCATGATGATAAATGAACTGATGAATTTGTGTACATATTTAATTCGCATATTGAATATGAAAATATGTTGATTCTGAGCTGAAAGTGTGTTGGAATATGGTTATGAAAGTGAATAATTTGGTTAATTGAAAATTCTAAGTAGTTGAGCATTGTAGGGAAGGTTAATACATGTCATTGGTAGGCTTCACATCAACTGTATTATGATGTTTACCTGGATAAGAATCTATGTATACCTACCCATACTAGTTGTACTGAATCGGTAGATTGAGTTATAAATGGAGTAGGTGTTGAGCTGAGAACTAGGAATGTGTATTGTTTGGCACAAGTTGAATGAGATAAGTTGATGCTTTTGCTGCTTGGTACATATGTGGAGCAAATTTAGGGAAGGTCATGATTAGGTTGTAGATACAAGTATACAACATAAGATGTGTGTCAGTTGGAATGTATAGATAAAGGAAATTGTGTGGATGGTTTGAAACAGTTGTTAGTGCTTGAGGATGCTCGTATACAACAATGAATGGGTAGTTTCATAGCTATATTATTATTATGGTGCAGATTTGTTGTGGTAAACATAGAGACAGAACAACAAATATTTTGTATGTCATGGTAATGAAATTGATAACTGTAAGTGTTAATCTTTATCGTACTGTTAGGTGTGTAGGAGCTAGTATAGGGTTGTGGGGAGAATCAGGGGGATCAGTTGTACCAATTGAGCTCTTTTTCATGGCATCGCATTTGAAAGTATGGCTTGCATGTTTATGACATTATAAGTGAGATGCACATTATGTGCTAATAATTTAAGTGTCAATGAGTAGTATAAGTGAAGACAATTCATAAGGGTTTTACTTGTTGACCTATAATATGATAAAGGTACATCATGGTAGATGTATTGCACTGAGTAGGTAAATGGAGGAAGATATTTTAATAGAAATCCTTTCCTTTATTGAGGTGAATGACAGAAGAAGGGAATGTAATATACTTACTAATTAAGTGATATCCCTTACATAATAGGTTTGTTTTGATGTGTCATTTGCAGGTATTTGCAGGTGGTTGTGAGGTGGATTGAAATGTGTCCGAAGACCTATGAAGGAGGGTACATATGTGAGTAAAGGGAAGTTAGATAACCACTGTTAAGAAAATGGTTTTACTTATGTGAACAAGGAAATCATAAGTACATCGAGCAGTACATTAGCGTCTTTAGATGATGAGGCAAGTACGAACAATAGTGACCACGTGATGGGGATACGTGACCGAAGAACAAGCACAATAGAGGTAGTGCACAGTGGCAGTTGTGGTCTATGTTAAATCAAGGAACAAAGTCGAGGCCACATGAGGGAGACAAGGGGAATAAAGTGGAGACGAAGAGGTGGATGATGGAAAGTGAGGGTAACGTAAAGGAGCGGGAAGTAGGCCAGACAAGTGTCATTAATGAAGGAGGTAAAAGGTAGGATTAAGTAGGTGTTGATGTTGTCATCAAGCACCGTTGCACACTTAAAGCAGTTTACGGTTTGAGCGATGAGTTGGAAGACCTATAGAAGAAAGCTATTCAGGAAATAGTTTGGAATCTTGTGTTAGGCTATAGGCCAATTGGAATGAGTTGGGACCTTGTTTAGGCCTTCATTGAATTTTGGAACCCAATCCTTCAACCTAGGTCGTAGGGAGGCGTCGTTCTCATCTTATGGTGTGGCCTTACTCCTAGGTCTCCCTGCACTGGGGAAGCGTGTTATATTTGAGTATAGTAAGGATACAGATGGGTTTGAGTAGCTATTGAAGAAAGCAATGGATGCCGTGTCACTCAGGAAAGAAGAAGGCGAAGGACAATGGAGAAAGACACACATTATGGGAATTATGTTTCGATGTTAGTAGAACTATGTAAGGTGAATAACACAATTAAGAAGGTGCGAGTGTTTAAAAAAAATACATTTGTTGTTGGTTGTACATTCGTCTCCTTGGCCGAATTGCCATGTGACCTTCCTAGTGTTATTGTTGTAATAGAAAAGGGAAGTATGGAACTCTATAATTTGAGGTCTTATGTTGCCTTCATTTTGAATACTATGAAAGGGGCCTTGCATGGGTCAATAACTAAATGAAATTCCACTTTATTAATATAAATGCATCATGACCCACTTCTTCATTACATACATTAAAGTATTTTAGCCCTAGTTGGTTACAAAGTACATACTTAATGTAATGGCCCCTATTGTTGTCAGATTTGTATGAAATACGTCACAAAGTTGGTTTAAAATTTCCTCACTACACTGGGTTCCCCCAACACATAACTAATGTTCTCGTGTATATTTCACTACATAAAAAGCTTATTCTCATAACATACGGAGATTTTTTGGGTACGTCACATGGAACACCTATTTCTGCTCCATGAATACAGAAAGTACTTAACAAAAAATATTAGTGTTTTCCCATTCTCTTGTCAACATACGATTGGTCTCTTATGACTTCAGTCCTTAACATTCATTTGACAAGCCCATCATGTCTCCTTATATTTTTTGGGTCAAGGGTTAACATTTCAATCCAATCGACTTACTTAAGCTACAATCCCTTATGGACTTCCTAGTTTGATCATTGGCTGATTTCGAGGGTTGCACCCATCAAAGGTTTCACAAGTTCAGATGTATACTGCACTTAGGAATGCATGTACTGACATAAATTCTAATCGTGAGGGAGTTTAGTACTAACTGAACTGTAGAATGGAGGAGAGTAGCACGGGAAGGTGGCAGGTTGCTGTTATGAATAGTACAAGTCAGTACAAATAATGACCTGTTACATGTATTCGACTACAACCCATTCTCCGGTGAGAACATTTGCTACATCACAATCCATTCTCTCATAAGAGTGCTATAGCTGGAGTAACGACACCTAGATACACATACTACAGAAAGGTCAAGATATGGCATGAGGGACGTCATATTAATAGTCCTCGAGTGAGGCAATGGTAATAAGGATAATTTCAGCTCATTCGCCACCCATTCACGAATTCATTCCCCCTCCCGAGTTAGTGACTGTAATCCCAACAACATGCGCATTGTTGTTTGGAATTGTAAGAGGTTACACAGGCATCTTTCCTACATAATTTAGGGGGACTACTATCTGTAACCCGAGCTCTTATCATGACTGTCGCTGACATTCGAGTTGGAGATAAAAATACTTGGGATATCTTATAGAAGACGGGGATGAATTAGAGCTTTATGACTTTGTAGGTGGAGTTTGTCTCCTATATGGCTCATCTGAAGTGTGCTTGGTCCTACGTAAGGTTGAACGCATGCACATAACTTTCATTGTGAAGATAACAATGCTGTAGGTGTATTAGTTAATAATGTCAAATGGATACTTGGGTAATTATGTGCCTAAACTTAACATCTTTATCTAAGAAAGCTTAAGTAAATTGAATTCAGGCTAACTACTTTCTTTATTAAATGGGTATAGGCCATGCCTATTCCAACTCATGTAATGATTGAGTTAGGTTAATGATGAGGGACGTTGAACTTGTTGATGTTCGACATGAACACAATCTCGACCCAACCTTATCTATTTCCCATCTCTTGAAAGGCAACATATTATACTGTAACTAATGATTACTTTAGTGGTTGGTGTAATTATAAGTCATTTTAATGAAGCACGACAGATAATAGTGGACGCACATCATTCTTTTGTGGGTAAACATATACAGACTTCATTCCTCATATGGTGATCTTACCATCCGTTCCCACGTATGCCTTCCTACATAACTCTTCCCTAATATAAATAACTTCCTCTCCGGTTCAATAGGACATATGATATTTATCAGTTTTCCATTCATGTACCACTAGGTGAACAACTACATGAAATGTGGTGTATGTAAAATGTTCTGCATTTCCTTGCAGCACATTTAATTATGCTTCAACAAGATGCCATGAATGTTATCGGATTATGTTCATCATCTAATGTGTTGTCTTATACACAAAGGAACATACATTATGAGTGACAATGGGTATGTGTGCATTAATGGAAAGGCATGCCTTGCAATCGACATAATTTTGTGGCACACCAAATTAGACAGTAATAAACAAGGAAAATTCATGGCCTCAAGCGTTTGGCAATTATGGAAAAATAGACATTTTGCTCATCCTTAGTGAACAATTTTTTCTCTATTTAAAGTTAAATTCTAACTAGCGCACTTTATGGCTGTAATATTGAAGTGGGTGTTGATTGGTTGCATCTATTAATTGATCTGGTTAATATGTGTAAGTTCAAGTTTCATTTATATAACATTAAATTGGCATTGAATTGGTATCGTCCATATTCTTAATGTCTGAGTCTTAAATTTAATAACCAAATACACCCTCTCATGGGGCTCCCGTCCCCTTCAGCCTCACAAAAATAAGTTGTTGTCCATATTAACATAAAATGTGAGGTTTACAAGGCTTTTAATTACATACGATCATGGCAAATGTCTATGTCAGTTGTGACAAACCGATACTTTGTCCTGCTCATTGAAATACACATTAGTAACACGTCATGACTGACACCAAATCATATTAGACATTATCAATAGTGGACTTGTTAATGCAGGCAACCTTTCACTTAATCAAGCCCTTATATGCACATACAAATAAGCCATCAAATAAAATGACTAGTCCTCTGTATTCATGGCATATTTGCTAAACGTAAAACATTCATTATGATAGTTGAATGACCTATACATCATCTATTCAATAGTGGTACACTCAGGGTGCCCATCCATTCATATTGGTCCATTTACTCAAAGGCATACACGATGTATACCAAATTATCAGTCATTGCTTACCATGGTAAACATGATGCTATGGTTGGGTCAATAAAGATGGTGGTTGCAACTAGTGGACCTGTAAAGTATGAGTTATCACAAATGAGTTGAATATCATCTAAACATTTTGGTTTTATAGTGACATTTTTGTCACTGTTATCAACTCAAACAACATTCATAACTGCATATAATTAGTACACCTCTATTACATTAGGGTTATAAGCATGGATACTAAACAAGAATTTAATCAAACCATCAAGATTTGCCCCCTAAAATCATATTATACTTGTGTCCACCCAATCCCAACCATCGAGCAAATCTTCAACCGTCACAATGTCACCTCATACACTTCTACGTTCCCATCTCTCCTACTTGTGCTATATACCTCGTCGTCCTCACAAGTTCGCCTCCCTCCTTTGTACTTACCTCCCAGACCATCATTGCCAATTACATATAAATAGAATATCACTCTTAGATCCATATCCCCCCTAATGGCATTAACATTTCTCTATCATATGTAAAGTTGTACCATACTTTTTGCTTCAAAAAATCATTACCTATGGACTCCTTCATCAATCTTCGCACCTCCTCTATCTCCATTTTCTCTTTCATCAGTATACATCTCCTTCACCCTCCCTTGTACATTACTTTCCCATCTCCACCTTCCCCCAACACCCTCATAACACATATGCAACTATTTCCCTCTACCCACCATTGTCTCCTACAATGGCACCTTCTATATGCATTTTACATGATTGTCAAAATAAGCACCATCTTCAATTTATATTAGAGCACTCCCTCACATTAACCTTCCTAATATCTTTGTATTTTCATTGCATATCATATAATAAATGCTTTTTGTCAACTTAAAACAACAGCGTATCATTCACTTTACACATGTCTTAGATAGTCCCACTATTATAACCCTTAGTTTACCCACTCATGAAACTATGCTACCATGGAAAACCATGAAATACCCTAGGTTTACAAGTTCCCTAATGTTGGCCTTCCACCAATAACATCACCCATTGATAACATGATCACACTATTTTATCGCATCTTACATTGTCCTCTCGAGGATACTAGTGCTAATCTCATTACTTATCCACTCACAATACTATTGTCATACATTAATTTATACACCTTACCATGCCATTTAACTTTTTTCATTTTGGTTGACTTATGTGGCTAATTTCCCTCATAGTATTATGATACACTTCACTCACTACCTTTTCATAGATTTGGATTATACAACAGTAAGCACATTACCTTGGTAAACAATCAATCAAATCATGGAGTACATATACACCCAAACAATTCTCATTCATTATAATAATAGCAATGACAACAAGCTTAATCCACTGGCCAATTACTAGTATTTATGACCAACTATGACATACATGTTGTATACCTAGCTAGTTTTAGTCGTTTGGCCCTATGATATCTTTCCTTCCTCCAGCAAACACTACAGACTCACCTTTGTTTTCTCATTGTTTCTTCTCCATTGAGCACCTACGCACCCTGCCCCACCACATTCTTCTCACCCGCAAACAAAAAATTGAATTTCATTGAAGCTCCTCTTGTTGATTGCAACACAAAAAGGTAGAAAGATATGGAGGAGAAGACAAAGCTTTCCAAAGTGATAAGAGCACAGATATGATGAGATAGCTATCCATAGGGAGTGAAATAGAGAAAAAATAGAAAAATCAGACCTTCCGCCATATGTGTGTCCAAGTGAATGACTTCACTCCCCTTCTTCTCCACACTTGCTGTGTCACTTTTTCTCTCTCCATCTCTATCTCGCCATCCCTATTGCTCACATCTAGAAATTCCTCTGTTCCAACTTACAGAAGTTTTCCCTACCAATTTGTCCCCAGTCAAACTTCATAAAAGTAGATAAGGGTGGTGTTGTCATTTTACTTTCTTTTCCAATTTCGCCTAACTTTGCCTTCCCTCTACAACCAACACGAATTGGTTGCCCAAAAAAATACACTAGTTGAGGGCCATTTAAAGGCTGACCCTCTTGTAATTTTCCCTTGTTCGTTTGAGCGTGTTAAGTAACATGGATTGATGATACATTGCAAGAAGACCTAGGTTCTACACCTTTTTGCCAGGTTTTTTAAATAGGGTATTGTGTAGTGTAGGTATTCTTAAGGTACATAAGTTAATTTTAGGTGGGATCATAGGGGAACTAGAGTGGGAAAGTGGAGGCAGAAAGCATGGAGGCAAAATCAATAAGAAAAATACATTTTTTAAATACCTAGAAAAGAGAGTTTTTATATTGTGAAGAGTATGGAACTAACTAGGGGTGGCAATGGGGTGAGTACGAGTAGGTTTAGCCATACCCTCACCGATCCGTATTCATTGGGTATTGTAAAGCTGTACCCGTACCCATACTCACTGGGCATAGTGGGCATGTGAGTTTTACTCGGGTACATATAGACAAAAAAGAATTAAACATGTTTTGTACCCATATTGAACATCAAATAGCCAATATGGCACATTAACCCCAAGCCTCTAACAACGTGTCATATCACATCAGATATAACTAAAAGTTTGTCGATCAAAGCAATAAATTAGCACTTGACAATTACAGTTTCTAACAAAATGTTTCATTAAAGTCTTGAATACCATACAACTTAAAGCAACTAGCAAAATATCAAAGTATAAGCAACAAAGTAGAACTTTAAACAAATGGGTATGAGTTTTGCATGAGATGAATATGGAGCGAATACGAGACGGGAATTGAAAAAAAGGGTATGGGGCGGGCAGGACCTATACCCATACCCATACCCATTTTAGCAATACCACCACATACCCAATTTTTTCCATTTTCACCACCCATACCATTGGGGCGGGTTTCGTGGGTTCTAGGTAGGTATAGTTTTTTGCCGGCTCTAGAACTAACTCCCTGAAACTGAGCGAACAACTATTATTTACAACAAATAATTAACACAAAATATCAATTCCACGTCCTCATCTCAAGGTAGACTTGATGAGGATCCGTAAGACCTAGCTTGGAACAAAGAAGTTGATGCTAAGAAGTACTCGAACCTTTGGTGAGGACATCAGCCACTTTAAACTTGGAGTGCACACAAACAATCTGAAGAAATCTTGACCGAATATGACTACTAGTGCAATGACCATCAATATCCAAGTGTCTAGTTCGATTGTGAATAATTAAACTCTCAACGGTATCTTGAGCTGCTGTATGATCACATGCAATATTAACTGGATACTAGAAAGATGCTTGCAGATCCCTCAACAAAGCTGCTAACCACACTAATTTAACTTCAGCTGTAGCTGCACACACTACCGAATATTCTAATTCAATTGAAGACTTAGAAATTGGCTTTTTCTTTTTTTTTAATCTTCATGAAACAAGAGAATTTCTAAGAAATTCACAATGCCTGATAATGAGTTCTTATTGAAAATACATTTTCCTCTATTTGTATTTGAGAAGCCTTTGGAAATAGGGGACGAATTTGCGAAATAGAAAAATGCTCTATGAAGAGTGCCCTTAAGGCACCTAAGCATATTTATGGATGTATCCATATTTGATTTCCTAGGGGTACTTAAAATTTAACTCAAGCGCTATACGATATAAGAAAGACCAGCCTAGTCAAGTGAGATACAAGAACCTGCCTAAGACTCTTTTATATTGTTTTGGGTTAGATAATGGGTTATCTGACACTGTGGATAGCTTAAGACAACTGGGTAGAGAAGAAAGAGCAGATTTACAATCCAAAAGACTAGCATTAGTTAAAATATCAATAATGTATTTTCTCTAAATTGATATGGCATTCTTTATACCAAGAAAAGCCAACCTAAGTTTTTTAATTTTAAATGCCATACCTTAACTTGTTGGATTCCTTCCTGATCATCTCCATGAAGTAACATGCTGTCACCGTAAAATAAAGCAGCTATGAAAGTGTGATCATGTCTTTTAGTGAAAAAAGAGTAATCCTATCTTGATTAAACAAAACAAAGGCTTTGTAAATATTTTGCAAGTTCAAGATTTGATTGCCTTAAAGCTTGTTTTGAATCATACAAGGACTTCCTCGGTCTGTAAAGCTTCCCTTCTACAATATCATAATTTTAGGCAGAAAAAATCTAAATTTCTTCATCTAAAAAACCCTAAAGAAATGTATTATTTACATCAAGTTGATCTAAAGGCCAATGATACATTGCGGCAAGAGCTATCAATATTTAGATACTTGGAAGGTTGGCTACTAGAGGAAAAGTATGTTTGTAGTCATTCCCTTGATATGACTTAGCTCCCTAACCACGAATCTGGCTTTGTATTTATCCATAGTATCATTGGGTTTATATTTCACGTTATAATGCCATTTAGAGCCCATTGCCTTATTTCTTAGGGGTAGATCAACAATGTCCTAAGTGTGGGTTGCCTCCACTTCATGGTATCCTCGCACCTAGGATCCCATCAGGTGTGTTCATAACAAGAAGCACCACTATAATTTAGATTTTTAATAACCACACAGCAACAGTCATGGATAAAACCTGTCATTAAGTGTGCTAATAACGACAAAAATCTTTGTTTTAATGGTGGAGTTTTGTGAAGAGAATTATCATTAAACAACACGCTATCGTAAATGTTGCTTTTTTTTTTTCACAATTTTGTCATTAATACTCTAAGATGGAAATGAAAATTCAAAATTAAACAATATTTAGAAGTTTCTCCTAAACTGCAATGACTAAAGGGAACATAACATTATACTGTAATCGTAATTTAAAATTAAAGATGAGTAATCAAGACAATCAGACCCTCTATATTCATAAGTTGCAATTGCTAACCGAAGTTGTTTGCTCTCCTCTCTCTTGTGTTCCTTTCTGTCCTATGTAGGTTGTGCCACTCATTGAAGACCTAGCTAGGATGCCGCCACTCTGACGGTAATCTTTGATGCGATGCTTGTGGCCTCCATTACTAGTGTTATGATTCTCAAAATTTAGGTAAGTGCTTAGATCATGTTTGAACTCCTTTAAGTCAATTACAATTCCTCAAACTCCTTTATGCTATTCCTTTGTCATTAAAATTGCATGCAATCACCAGTGGAATTCATATGATCAGGACTCATGTTTGATTCTTCGTTGCANGTCTGGGATAGTTGTAATTATAACATAATGATGTGCAAAATTAGATACGAGACTTAATTGTCATAGATAATCAATGAATACCTAAATTGGTGGCTGAATTCAATGGCAGATGGAGAAAATGATAAGTTTAAGTCCTTATCATTAAGGTTTCTGGGTTTAATGTTAAGGTCTTTTTTTGGGGGTGGGGTGAAGGGTGTTTCAAATGTTTGAAAACAATTTGCTGGCTAGCCTGGCGCTTTGCTTTGAGTTCATTTTCTTTGTCAATTCTTATTCTTATTGCCACCTTAATCCTTTGATTTAGTAAAAATATGATCTGGAATCAATGCTTGTGTATCAGGTCTATGGAAGTACCTTTGGATAAGGCTAGCCAGAGTCAATTCCCCATTGTTCTGCTTTGTTAACTGTGGCATGGTTTTAGCAAACTATTATGGCATCATTCTGGTTTTGCTGGCAACCTCTCAATGAAACAAAGCATAGCCTAGTCTCCTAAATTTGCTGATATTCATTGGATTTAGCCACTGTAAGTTGTATTTGAAATTGCAGTTCTTTGTCTTAGAAGGCAATTAATAGGGATTACGAAACTGGTCAATGCGTCAACAGGCATTATTATGAATTGTCAACCTTAAGAAAACAAGATTCACACCCACACGTAACAATGAAACTGTAATTGAATTCCTATCCATCTCATTTCATCAGTTGTTTTCTTTGAGGTCCCTTGATTAATGTTTCAACCTTAAGAAAATCCAGCATGTTTGTTGTTCATTTGATTTATGCTTATTCGGTCTTTGTAGCCATATGATGTAGGTTGTTACCGACTTGTTCATTGATGAATAATATGAACATACTATGTTAGGTGGGGTCTAGTGTTGTATCTTTGTTAATTTTCAATCTTGTTGTATCCCTCACTTATTTTAAATGAAAGAAGGTGGTTTTGGGTTAGTGCCTTCTATCTAGTATCTTAAAATGATCACAAATCCTTTGGCATATGTGGGCATTTGGCATTAAGACTTTAAATTTGATCGCTCTTGCATTGAAGAATCTATTTACTGGTATGTAATTTTTATTGACTTGAACTTCGTGATTTCTAATTCTTGCAAAGCTAAGTAGGCCTTATGTATGTTAAAGTACTTGATTACCTGGTGCATAAATAATACTAAGGGGTTATTGGTTTTTAAACTTCATCTATATGTAAGATCTACCTCATTCTTTATAGAGCAGAGCTCTAATATTGTTCTGTTCATTTGTTATATCTTTGAAAATGTAGCGCTATATGCCATGTTTCTTTTTGCTTCTACTTGTTCTTGCTCTCAGTGCTAGTTCTGACTTCCAAAGTGGTGCGCTTTTACAGTTGTGGGAGTCATCTCTTCTTGTCAATTGTTTTCCTTTAAATTTCAGTGAAGTCCACGTCAATTTTCCATTACACTCCCCTTATAACTAATGTCTACATTAGCTAAATTTTGGATCATGTATTGGCATGTAATACGGACTAGGGTTGGAGATGAAGGAGAGTGAAATGCTGATAATAAGCTTGATATCATCCCTATTTGATCTAATGAGCCCTTTTTTTGGTTTATTTTATGGACCTTTTTCCTTTTCCCTTTATACTTTGTATTTTTACTATGTTGTGTTTGCCTTTATATACCTATCAGATTCCTTTTCATTCTCGTTCTTGTTGTTTCTAATGTTTTTCTTTAAGCTTCTCTCATTTCTTATGATTATTTATGACTCTTAGCGGCATATTATGATGTCCTGTTTACTATAGAATGCTAACAGCACCATTTTTTATTTATCTTTTTATTAGAATGTTACTCTGTCTATAGTGACATCTATTTCATTAACTATTCCTTTGTGTATTTTTGTTTTCTTTTTGGTGTAGGTGTTCAAAGACCTTGGATTCTCGCTCAATAATTGCCCTTTTTTGGGGGTAATTTTATGGTTTTGACTTTATGACTTTTAGGGATACATTATTAGTTTCAACATTTAGTGGGTAATTTGTATTCAAACTATATTATAACATGTACACATAGCTCAAGTATTTCGATAAAATTGTGTTCATTTTAAAATTTTGTCATCTCAATGTCACTTTTTAATTTCTTTTATTTAGTTAATTGCAATAATGGCTTGAATTATAATGTCAAAAATCATTAGGCAGCCTTGTCAAAGTTTTAGATATTAACTGCGTACATATTCGTTATAACAACTAATTCTGAAAAGTAACAATGAAGCAAATTCATCGTTACTGAAAAGTGGTAGGTTGTACATAATGCATGACGAATAACTTGGTTGTTATTACTAAGTATTTTGTTGTTATTAACTAATTGATAACGACAAGTATCTGTGTCGTCATCATTGATAATAACAGCGATAATTTTCAAGTCGTTGAAAGTATTAACGACGAGGCCAATAACAATAAATGACGACTAGACCTGGCAAATGGGTCATTCAATTCACGTACGAGTCGAGTTAAATTTTTATCAGGTCATGTTTCGGGTTAAGTGACATTTCAGGTCGGTTTGATTTGGATCAGGTGAACTTCGATTCCGGTCGATTTCGGGTCAACCAATTTTTGATCCAATACACTTATCAAGCAAAAACAAGCAACTTTGTAGAAAAGTTCGGGTTAGATATGGTTCGATTCGGGTTTATTTAGGTTTTAGGCCGGCTTTTGGTGAGCATATTTCGGATGTTAGATCGGTTATGGGTCTGGATTGTTCAGTTCCAGTTGCAGGTCTCAGATCAGTTCTGTCAGGTGTAACGACGACCAACTTTTTTTCGTTGTTAGAACTTTTAACGACGATAAGATATACTTTTAACGATGATATTTTTCATTGTCAGAACTCTCTTTTCTAGTAGTGAAGTTTCATGAATTGCAAGAGCATTGAATATCATAAAGATAAGGTATGTCGATAGGTACAAGTATAGGATATTGAACCTTTAAAAATAACAATAAAACATACACAATCTTGCAAGCAAGCAGGAGGTTTTGTTTGCCTGGATGACTACTTGAAGGAAGAAATGAAAGGAGAAGAAGAGGCATTATGGGAATAATGCTAAATAGGCATACTTTCTTTAGAGTAGGACTGATCATAGAATAAATGTTCAGAATTGGGTAGCTTGACGGCATTCACCTGGTTGAAAAGGAAATATTACATGAGAATAGTACATGAGACACAAAAGACATGTCCTTGAATGGCGATATATTCTCAAAAGGCCCCTTATCCCTACTACAAAGCCAGTATAAGTCTCCAGATCATAAAGCTTAGGAGCCTTTTGGTGCGAAGTGTAGTCAAGCAAGATGCATCTCCTCCCTGGGGGACCAAATTCGTCCTTACCACAGTATCAAGGTTATAGCATAAGCTTAGGGTAGTCAGGTTTCCTCCCATGCAATCTTTCAAAGCGAGTGATCCAGTTAAAAGAAGAGAAACAATTTGGTGATAAGATGAGTAGGAAATGGTACCCACGAACCCCAAAACTTAGTAGGTAAATTGACATGAGGGTTACGAGTCATGGTAGTCTCTATAGGATGCATATGCTTAC
>NCQT01073065.1:7420-18800 GCA_002740465.1 Stenocereus thurberi
TTTAGTGTTAAATGTATGTTTAAAAATCAAGAATTTTCATTATTTTATGAAAATTTAAATGTGTGAAGTTGAACATGTGTACAGGGAGGTACGAAGTTTTCATGAATTAAGTTGGTAGAAATTGGAATGAGAAAAGGTGTAAATTTGAAAATTTAATTAGTTTGATTTATTTTTTAATTTAGTATGTTGGGATTAACATTTGTACGTTTTAATTAATATGACAACATTTTAGATCACATGTTTAATATAAAGAATCTAATGTGAAATTTTCAAATTTTAATTGTTAGGCTAGGTGTATGTTGTTAGATGTTATGTTTAATATTTAATAGAAATTCTTTAGTGTTAAATGTATATTTAAAAATCAAGAATTTTCATTACTTTATGGAAATTTAAATGTGCGAAGTTGAATATGTATAAAGGGAGGTATGAAGTTTCATGAATTAAGTTGATAGAAATTGGAATGAGAAAATGTATAAATTTCAAAATTTAATTAGGTTGATTTATTTTTTAATTTTGTATGTTGTGATTAACATTTGTACGTTTTAATTAATATGATAACATTTTAAATCACATGATTAATAATTTAATATAGAGAAGCTAATGTGAAAATTTCAAATTTTAATTGTTAGATTAGGTTTATGTCGTTAGATGTTATGTTTAATATTTAATAGAATATGTTTTATTTTTTTTTAATTTGTTATATATTTTCAAACAAATTAATGTGAAGTTGAATATGTTTGAAAATCACATATTAGATTACATGCTTAGTTTATCTTTATTGTTAATTTGTTATATATTTTCAAATATATGTTTGAATTTTTTAAGTTAATTGGTGAAATAATTAGATGTTAATATCACGTGTGTAATTGGTAAATTAGGTATTCAAACTAAAAATATGATAATTATGTTTGCACTAATTTGTGAAATGTAGAAGTAGACTTTTAAATTATGGCAGTATGGTTTTGTTTGTACATGATTTAAAGTAATATGTTTAGTTAGAATTAAAATCAGTTTATGTAATATGGGTAATTTGTGAGTATGATTTCAAATAATATGATCGTGTTGGATTAAAATTAGTTGTTCTATAATCATGTTGATTTTAAATAATATAATCATGTTTAGTTAGTATGTTTTAGTTAATATTTTTATTTAATAATTCTGGTACGTTCATGTGGAATTAGTCGGTACGTTCATGTGGAATTAGTCATTTAGTATGCGTGATTTATTATACAAGTGGTATATTCATTTAGTTTAAACTAATTGAAATATTTAAATATGCAGTTTTGACTAATATAAATGTTTATTTAGTATTCTTTAACTTGTTAACATTTTTCAATATTTGATTTTTTGTGAATTACATGAAATGGAATTGAGTAGTTTAGATTGAATTAAAACTTAAACTACAATTACGTAAATCTTAAAATGGGTCCGAATGACACTCAATCCTTCATGCACCTACTTTCCGGGGACGAGTCACAAAGTGAACTTGGAAATAGTTCAAACCATCCCTCACGTCCCCCGAATTGGCAACCTTATCCACCACCACATAACGCCCCACCTTATTCCTGACATTATCCACCATAATACCCGACAAGCTGGCAACATTACCGTCCATCATAGAACACCTCTCTACCAAGTTTTAGCTACGGATCAATGCCCTTTCCATGTTACCCACCTCAACCTCCTCGTACGATCTCAACAACACGTAAACCTCCTTATACGACCTCACAAGCACCTCGTTCTTCGTCAAGTAATAATCCTAACAACAAGGAAGGTAGTGTGCAGCCCCCTAAGTGGACATTAGAGGAGGATCGCCACTTAGTGAAGTCATGGATTAATATGAGCACCAATCCAATCATTAGGGCTGATCAAAAGTTAGCTAGTTTTTGGACTAAGGTGGCCAACATTTTCAATCAGCATGCTCCCGACGGTGCTTCCAAGAGAATGGGAAAGGTGTGCGCCTGATGGAATCGAGCAGCTCCATTAGTTTCTAAATGGTGCGCTTGTGTGGGTCAGGCATACCGAGCGAAGCCAAGTGATGCAAACAATGGCGACATTATGCAAGATACCAAGATCTTTATGTTAGTATGGTGGGAAAGTCTTTTAACCGTATGCATTCGTGGGTCTTACGAAAGGACCAACCAAAATAGGAGACCTTCTGCAATCAATCCGCAGAAGCGTCTTCCAAACGGCTCAGAGTAACTGAGGTGGGGGCATATTCCGAGAGTGACACCCCCGGCACCCCTACCACCCTTACAACTCCTGCCAGTGAGGGTACACCAATTGAAATAGTTGGTGGGCTTATCCGCCCCATCGGAACAGAAGCTGCTAAGAGAAAGGCGAAGGAGCTAGTTGCAAACCCGGTGTTGGATATCGTGAACAGAGATGTCGACGATACGACAACAAATGTGAAGAATAGCACCATGTTTGAGCAATATGTTCTAACCCAAGAGAAGAAGGCAGATGTAGCTGCCAAAGCTGTTGATTAAGAGATCAACAACAATCCTTAGAAGAAAGGAAGTAGCATCTTAAGGAGATGAAGTACGAGGACAAAATTTTGAAAATGAACATTTTGGAGATATGTCATGAAGATCAAACTTGATATGACCCAATTTAAGAAGAAATTAGGAGTCACTACCGTCAAGACTCGTCTTCCTTTGATATTGACCTTTCTTTAGATTGATTACTCAGATATAGGTTTTGTTGTTATTGTGTTTTCATGAAACATTAGTTGTAATTCAAACCTTTTCATTTGTTTAACGACATCTTTATTGCTAAGTTGTTTCTAAGTTGATGCACTATGTATAAATTCGCAATTAGTCGTTTTTAATTTATTTTTTGTAAACATCATAAGGTTAATTTCCTAATATATAATTTTTATTTGATTTACATTCATAATACTAAGTTTATATGCACAGGTATTTTACAATGAATGATTCATCATCCTCCACAACGTCAGCCTCAACAGATGGTTTGACTTTCATCCTAGAAGAATCTAGCGATGATTCACCAATGTTAGAAAATATCATCAACAATGAAAATGGTCGGAAGTTGTTGGAGTTGGCCCTAAAGATGAGACATAATAGACAAC
Source organism: Stenocereus thurberi (assembly GCA_002740465.1). Classification (NCBI taxonomy): domain Eukaryota; kingdom Viridiplantae; phylum Streptophyta; class Magnoliopsida; order Caryophyllales; family Cactaceae; genus Stenocereus; species Stenocereus thurberi. Next base: position 10,512 of record NCQT01073065.1, read on the forward strand.
AAAGCAAGGTTTTATCATCATCACGAAGACCCAAGAAAAAGAAAAGATTTGTAAAGAGAAATTGATAAGAAGCACACGATCGCCTCTACAAAGACTACTTCGCTGATGACTCCATCTACAATGAGAGCCATTTTCGGCGTAGATTTCGAATGCGAAAGCACTTGTTCGTTTGCATAGTTAGCGCCTTAGAGAGTCTTTTGAAAACTTTCAATTGAGGCACGATGGTCTCGGTAGGCATGGGCTGTCACCAAGTGCACTGCAACCATGCGCATGTTGGCTTATGGTATATCGGTTGATTGCGTCGATGAATACTTAAAGATTGATGAAAGCACAGTTATGGAGTGCAGGAAAAATTTCGCTACTAGGGTCATTCAAGTGTTTGGGGACGAGTACCTAAGAAAACCAGCACAAGCTGATGTTGATCGTTTATTACAAGTGACAGAAGCCCGAGACTTTTCGGGTGTGTTAGGGAGCATCGACTGTATGCACTGAGAATAGAAGAATTGTCCCACGGATTGGAAATGAGTATTTGGGAAAGGGGTACACAAAATTCCAACTTTGATTCTTGAAACTGTTGTTTCGTACGATCTTTAGATATGACATGCATTCTTGGGCACCCTCAATGATTTAAATGTCCTCCACCGATCCAATGTTCTTCAAGAGATGTACGAGGGTGGGTACTTTCTGTCTGACCGTATTTATCCGATATAGGCCACCTTTGTGAAGACCATCCCCCTTCCTCAAAGAGTCGAAGCAAAATTATTCACTGAACGTCAAGAATTTGTTAAGAAGGATGTGGAGAGAGCATTTGGAGTTCTACAAGCTCGCTTCACCATCATCTGTGGTTCTGCACGAAACATGGACAAGGCTGAATTGGGTATGATAATGGAGGCATGCATTATACTCCACAACATAATCGTCAAGAACGAGCGTAATTCGTATGACCTCAGTTTTGAATATGATGATGTGGCGGACAACACCTCGCAACTTAATGTCCAACGGAACCATCATCCGTGCTATGTAGCCTACCTTCGTAGAGTACAACAGGTTCATAACTAAGACTTACATGCACGTCTTCAATCCGACTTGGTCGAAGAAATATGGATGCAACACACGGCGCGAAGTACATCGTAAATGTAGTTATTTTATGTTATTTGTCGATCTTTGGCGATGTAATTTTTTTTAAAAATAAAAATAGTCGAACTTTCGTGATGTGTTTTTTTTGAACATGTCTAATCTTCATATTGTAATTTGTTTTCAATTGCGATCCTTCTTTGCATTAGGTTTTAAGTAAATTGTACTTTGAATCCTTTTTTTCCCCACTTGTTGGAAAACAAACACAAAAAAATAATAATAGGAAAAATCACAATCAATTTATACATTTTTATATCAATAAAATAAATATTCCTTACTCTCGAAAAATAAAAACATTCACACATGTTACAAAAGTTAAAACACAAACACAACATAAAAAATAAAAGGTAATAAATTAATTTCAAATTGTGGACTCCATGATGATTAATTGTCCTAAAATGAGTTCCAGTAGTTGGAAAATTGAATGGAATACAAGTGAAACTAATGCTGACGTGGCAGGCAGGCTTGAGTTCCAAAAAAATGAAACTCTAACTCGGGATGTCCTTAGAGCACAACCAGCGGTTGGCTTGCTCGAAGAGAGAGAAATGCAAGCGAGAAGAGAGAAGCCTCGACAAGCAGCAGAGGTTGCCTCGGCAAGCAGCACTCGCGGGGAGCCTCAGTCCAGAGGGGAAGCTCGTGAGTCTTTTTTTGTTTTTTAAAGTATTTTTTATTACTTTTTCTATTTTTTTATTTGAAAAATAAAGTTGTATATTATGGAGTGGATCCATGCGCATTATTTTAGTTGGCGAGGCAAAGTGGTGAGCCTTCCACTAAAGAGAGTGGAAATTATGAGGTAAAAATTGAAGAAAAAGCTAATATGACAGTGGTATGACCTAACCGATGAGTTAAAAAATAACTCACTATTGTTTTTGCTCTTACAAATTTGCCTTAGAGCATCAACAATTGCATACCCGCGGGTCAAAATTGGGGGCAGTGAGTAGCAAAATGGGCCGTCACTTTGCACTGATTGGCTGAGGACATTCGGCTCACGAGGGAGCTGAGGGTCATGGGCCTCCCCTCCACTTTTTTTTCTTTTTTTAAAAGTTTTTTTTGAAGTTTTATTGGTTTTTTGTTTTTTTTTTTAATCTTAAAAGGTAGTTGTGTGGTGTATGAGTCTATGAGTATTATTTTATTTGGTGAGTCAAAGTGATAAGTCAACCATTAAAGAAAGTGATTCTTGTGAGGTAAAAAATTAAAAAAAAGATTAATATAATAGTGATCAGTCCTTATCGATGAGTCAAAAATTTGATTCACCATTGCTGATGTTCTTACTGCCAAAAACAACAAGCCGCTGGACTCTTGCCTTGAAGCGAGCGAGCCTCACAGAGTCAGCCGCTGCACATCCACTTCGAGGCTTATCTAAGCTTGACGAGTTCTTTTGGCCTTTTTCATTATCATTTAACGTGGTCTTGTCGCTGTTAAACCAGAGGTTCATCTCGTCATTTGCCTTGCCTGACTGACTCCCAAGTCTTCTCATCACATCAACCATTCAATGTCAAGTGTAAGAACAATCTAGAATTTTATTATTTATTTATATATTTATTTATTCATAAAAATATCAGCTAAAACCAAGTTTGTTTTTGTTTTCCTTTCTAAATTACCCTTTTCTTTGCTTGGCTTCTCGGCCTATGAAACTTGCCTCTTCGCTTTGCTTGTCTTCCAAGTTTCTTCTCTAAGGCCCTGTTCTTTTTAGTGAAAAATTTGGAGTGTGAGATGGGTGAGTGTAAAAAAGAGGGGAAAGGAGTGGGTGAGAGTTGATAAGAGTGATATTTTTTTTTTAAGTGTGGAAAGGGGGGAAGGAGTGGGTGAAAATTGGTAGGAGTTGAAAGGAGTTGAATGAAGAGGGGAGTTGAATGAAGGAGTGTAGGAAAGGGGGGGAAGGAGTGGGTGAGAGTGGGAAGGAGTGGTATTTTTGTTTAGTGTGGGAAGGAGTAGTAAGAGGGAGGAAGGAGTGGGTGAGTGTGGGTCGGGTTGATAAAACCACGAAAAGAACAGAGCCTAAATTGTAAGGAACCCAAGTGAATTATGGCCTATTTTTGATAAATATTATGACTTTTATATATTATATAAAATAAAGAAATTTAGTATATTTTTATTTGATTAAAATCCAATATAGGAGCAATATTTTTTTGAAGTTTTTGCAAACTTTGTACTATTTATTCTATCTATATTTCAGTAAATGGCATATTCATCATTCAATTTTGTGAGGTCAAATTATAATGGTCTAAATAAGCGCCGAGTTTATAGGTCTATCTTTAGTATGTTATTTCTTAATTTCTATTTTTCAAATCACAGGCATATATTTTTCAAGATATTGGAGCAAAAATTTTCAATACAATTATATATGTTCAATAAATGTGCTAATTAACTAGTATATCTTAAGGTTCAACTGATATTATTGTATCCAAAGTTACAAATGTAAGGCATCATGGTAAGGTCTCAATCATTTAACATGAATCTTCTTCTATTTCTAAAAATCAAAGTATAAAATTGATTTTTTAGCTCATGCTCAATAAGTTCGGATTTGAAAATTTTAATATAAAATAAAAAATAACTAGGTAACATTTTTTTCTTTATTTGATATCTAAAGAAAGGTCATACAACCTATAATTGGTGCATGGTTTACAAAAGTTGCTTTCACCCATTTTTCTATTTCTCTTAATTAAAATTTCTAAACTTAGGAAACAAAATTCAATTTTTGTTTTTGAACTTATTGAATGGGATTTTTTTTTCCCATATGGGTCAATATGGGATCGGAAATATATGTAGAAGGATAATCTGGTAACAACGCAGGTTGAAGGCTAACATTCGACTATATATACCACATATTCTCGAAAGCACCATCAGTAAATGTATATTAAAACATTAATATATAATAAATATATATTTTATATATATAAAAGAAGAAAATACAAAAGAAATTACCTATGCATCGTGTTTTTCCATAATTTACCAGACCGCTGGCCACTGCGAAACTTCCTTCTCAGAAGGCTTTCTTTTTTTATTTTTCTTTTTGGTTGTTTCTGCTAAAAAATTAACCCCTCATTGACTTAAAGTCGACCTCTTTTTTTCTTCGTCATCAAGGAAATCCCTTTTGGCTGAGCTTTCTCTTCTATAAATGCATTCAGATGGTTAAATCACTTGCATTGCAGCGTTGAACACCACAATCAATCAATCGATCATTCACAAAGAATCCAAAGAAAAACTTTGCAGGAGAAGAATTAATGGCTGAGGAAGTATCGATGAACGGTGAGTGCCATGATTTGAGCTCTCTTTTGGCTTCAGAGGAGAGAGATTACCTCGTCCGCAACAATGGTGAACAGGTGCCCTCTTCACTCTTAATCTTTAATATTCTCAAAACTTCAGATTCGTTTGTGAATTAGCCTATTTTGGTGATTTTACTTGATGGGTATGAAAGATTTTCATCATTATTTCTGGGTTTTTCTTAGTTGATTCTCGTTGACTGTTCAGCTCTTGGGTACTTTTTCCCGATGTTACTTGATGAGCATGGAATTTACTTTTAGGAACCCTATTCTGTGTTTGATATAGATGGTAGATTTAGCATATTTTCCTCATCTTATTCGGTAGGAATAATAATTTTGTATACACTGATTCGCTTGGCTGAAATGCCCAGTTTGACTGTTTGTGGGTCATTGAAGATGATCTTGAACTAGAAATTCTGTGCTATTTGGTTATTTGCAATCGAATAGGTTTGTTAACTCAGAGGACTTCGGAATTCTTTGTGTAAGATCCTTGCTTCGGCGGATTGCTGTTTAGAGGATTCTGCTATCTCTGAACATGTTTGTTGTTCTAGATAAACTGAACTTCTACTGTGAAGTCTTATTTGCTTTTGATGACAATTTCAGGTCAAAATCAAAGATTTAAGTGGGAAAATTGTGGGTTTGTATTTCTCTGCCTCATGGTGCCCACCTTGCCGTGGTTTCACCCCATCTTTAGCGGATGTTTACAATGAGCTTTCTCCAAAAGGGGATTTCGAAGTTGTCTTGGTTACATCTGATAGGGATGAAGAAGCCTTCAATAGCTACTTTGCTAAGATGCCATGGCTTGCCATTCCATTTTCTGATTCTGCCACTGTCAGCAAACTCAAGCAAAAGTTTGGAGTGAGTGGAATCCCTCATCTTGTAATCCTTGATGCATCTGGGAGAGTCTCAACTGCGGAAGGGGTCGAAGTGATCATGGAATATGAAGCAGCGGCATACCCATTTACACTGGAGAGAATCAATCAGCTGAAAGAGAAGGAGGAGGAAGCAAAGAGAAACCAAAGCTTGAAAACCCTCTTGGTCAACGGCTCACGGGATTATGTCATTTCAGCTGATGGAAAGCATGTAATATATATGCCATATGTCTCCTTGTATACATCTTTGGGGCTATCCGTGTTTTTCTTCGAGGGTTGAAGGGGTTTCACATGTTTGATTCATTATCTCAACCTCAATTTAGCGGAAGAAAGGAAACTTTCATTAATAGATACCACAAAAGATGCTTTCCTGTTGAATTTTTTGACAATCTAGAATCTAGATGATTTAGGATGATCATTGCTTGCTCGATAATTATTATCAGTTATGGTGAGCGGGAACTCAGTTGTGCCCAGCTATTGCAGTGTCATTTGTTCGTCCAGGCATAATATCACATGCTCTATGTTCCTGCATGTGGCAAACATAGTTTTGATTTGGTTTTCACATTTGCTCCAATAACATGGTAGGTAGATTGTGTGTTGTGGTTTTACCTCATCATTGCTACTCCAAGAAAATTGATTTGCCTCGTGTGTGGTACCAGGTTCCTGTGTCAGAGCTGGAAGGAAAGACAGTTGGCCTCTATTTTTGTGTTGGCTCCTACAAGCCTTGCAGTGATTTCACCCAGAAACTAAAAGAAATTTACAACAAACTTAAAGAACAAGGTGAGAATTTTGAGGTTGTGTTGATCTATTTGGATGAGGATGATGAAGTGGGATTCAACCAAGTGCTAGCCCACTTGCCATGGTTGGCGTTGCCCTTTAAGGACAAGAAGATTGAGAAGCTTGCTCGGTACTTTGAGCTCAGATCCATCCCCAGGCTGGTGATAATTGGACCAGATGGGAAGACTTTGAATCCTGATGTGGCCGAACTCATAGAAGAGCATGGTATTCAAGCGTACCCCTTCACCCCTGAAAAGGTGGCTGAACTTGCTGAGATTGAAAAAGCCAGACTTGAGTCACAAACACTCGAATCCCTCCTGGTTGCAGGGGAGAAAGACTATGTCATTGACAAAACTGGCTCCAAGGTAATATGATTTGTTCCCCGCCTCCTTTTCTAGCGATGTTTTCGTTTAGGATTGTTCTGTCAATTGAAATGGTTTGCATCATTTTCTCAGGTTCCTGTGTCTGAGCTCGTTGGAAAACATGTGCTCATTTATTTTTCAGCTCATTGGTGCCCTCCATGCCGTGCTTTTACACCTAAGCTTATTGAAACATACAACAAAATCAAGGCCAAGGAGAGTGCATTCGAGGTCATATTTGTTTCCAGTGATCGCGATCGAGCTTCATTTGATGACTACTATTCAGATATGCCATGGTTAGCCCTCCCATTTGGAGACGACAGGAAGGCTTTCCTGTCTCGTAGGTTCAAAGTGATGGGAATCCCATTCCTTGTAGCTATTGGACCGGAGGGCAAGACCATCACAACTAAAACTAGAGAGCTCATAGGAGCTTATGGGGCAGATGCTTTTCCCTTCACTGAAGAACACATACAGAAGTTGAAAGATCAGCTTGAGGAAACCGCTAAGGGGTGGCCTGAGAAACTGAAACTGGAGCTGCATGAACATGAGCTAGTAAAGTCGCGGAGAAATGGATATTTCTGTGATGCATGTGATAAGCCAGGGTCCAACTGGTCCTTTTACTGCGAGGAGTGTGACTTTGATCTGCATCCTGAGTGTGCCTTGAAGAATGATGAAAAGGCAAATGGAGAAGACAATAAAGTCGAGGCCACAGTTGAGGAGGACAAAGCTGAGGCAAAAGATGATGAGAGCACAGCCGAGACAAAAGATGATGAGGACAATGCTGGGGCACCGGAAGGCTATATATGTGAAGGTGATGTGTGTCGTAAAGTCTGAAAATCTTTCTATAAGCTGGAGTAAGAAAGTGAGGGCGCATAAGTGGGTAATTTGCATTGTCAAGGTGTTGTGATGTTGTCTTCTGATAATATGCTGGTATTATGTAGTACATGTTCATGGGGGGTTTGCACTACTGTGAGTGTATTAGAGTCTAAATACTGTTGTGATGGTCTGTTGGTCTGTAAGTAACTTTGCAGTTCTCTACAAATAATATTGTCATGAGAGTCGGTATTTGGTGCAATTCTGGCCCCTGCTTCTTTGTGTCTCGCTCGTAATTTGTCATAATTGCAATAAGAAGCAGTCACGTGTTCCAATCCATGGACAGGGACTGAATGTTATCAGTTCATCGTAGCTTTCACGTTCTCTACTGGAGCTGCAAGGGCTTGAGAGCGGACATCCAAGGTGCTCAACACCTCCACCCCCCGCCCCCACACCTCCAAAATAACAACAATACCTTTCAGTGTCGGTTTCACTTTTACGTGGTCTGGGAAAAAACCCTCCACAGAAGTATGAAAATAAGAAAATAAACTTGAAAAAGGAAATTAAATACACGATAAGAGTATAGTCTTTTTCCATTAACGGAAAAGTCCTTTAACAAATCCTAAATTAAAAATTTGCAGGTTCTTTTCAACAAGATCGTTTTCTGTAAAGAGTTTGTGGATGAAGATGTCTAATTTTTTTTTTTTTTTATAATTTTACTTACAAGTCCTGTCAATTATCTCACAATAAATTATTATAAATCCTCCAATTAAAAAAAAATAAATTTGTGCCATAAAAGCTACATGAATAACAGAGGCGCTCCTATAATCTATTAGCTCCTTTCTATTCTATTTACGGGTCAATACTTGATACATCAACATAAAACTTAATTTGTCCCCTCTCCATATGTAATTGTTTTACATTTGACCTCGACAGGTATTTGGGGCCCCCTCGCTCCAAAACAAAAATATAAAACAAAAAATGTTTAGAACTTGAACCGAAAGCGTTACATTATTATACATCCAAGCCGGTGATCTAACTTGGACGGCTGCTTGAATTCCTTACGTGTGA
>NCQT01073074.1:0-18604 GCA_002740465.1 Stenocereus thurberi
TAAGAAATAGGAAGATACATTAAAGAAGAAGATCAAGACCCCCAGTGACCGAAGAGACTCTGGTATTCAAACTTTTTTAAGTCCCTAAGAGGGACTTAACCCAACAAAGCATGCCTGTGCTAGGATTCGCACTGTGAAGAAGGAGGATCTTTAAGATTTACTGCCAATTCTGTTAAAGCAACCTCCATTCTCTTTCTCTCTCCTTCATTCCTAGGGAACCAAGTTGAGATTTATCCCCCGTCCTCCTATATTCTTCTTCTTATTTTCTTCTCCTCTTCTCTATCACTAATTGGAGTCTCTTGATTCTCTCTTCAGCCTCTTCCAAATCCTTCACCCTAGAGTAGGCTACTCCCTTAGGTCGAAGGCAGACGAGGTCTACTACTTCCCTCTGTGACACTCTTTGTTTAATCATCCTTGTTTTTTATCTAACAGGGAGCCTAGAGAGAGTCTCATGCCAAGGAGAGGGTGAGAGTAATCATCATTGTTGTCTTCATCAGCAGCGACTCTGCTAGTTCCTTATATAACACCCTAATTATTTAATCATGTCCTCTAATCTTGCAATCAAAATAGTGATCCATAAAAAACCTAGAATCATAGCTAAGGAAAACCTAATTAAGTAATTTGAGCAATGGCAAAAATTTTAAAACTCATCTAATGTGCAGAAAATTATTTAAACATATACATTTGTGTACACATATGCATGTACGTGTCCAAATAATGCCAAAAGCTAAACTAAGTCGATGCAATTTATTTATTGATGAAGAAAATGAACTTGATTAGAAAAAAAATGACAAATTATGCTCATCAAATTATATGGTCAAGAAGTTGATGATGTGAAAAAAAAAAATTATACAAAGAGTAGATCAGAATTTAATTTCGACATGACTACAGAAACTTAAAAAAACATATGAAAAATGATGAAGAAAGTTGTTCGATCTAAATAATTAAGTAGAGGGGAGTGTTTAATTTTTTTTAAAGGTGCAAAAACAGAAGCTCTCCCTTACCTCATTTCACAAACTCCTCCATTCCCTCATCTCCTCTTCATCCTACTGCTGTTGCCTGATGCCAATCGTCATAGGCTTCTGCCATTGGTGCTTAGTCGTTGGGTCATGCTACACCACTTAGTTACGACTGGATGCACCGTCACCACAGCTGTTGTTAACCCTAACTGCACCATTGCCTGTCTCTTCCACACTTCCCTTTGACCTCCCGTTTCCCTCTCCTACTTTGGACACAATAATAGGGTGACCTAATGCTACCCATCATGGGATGTCTTCACCATTTTTCGGTTGTTGGATGTCCGAGTGTCGTCACACCTCTCTTGCACTCCTCAATTCCACCCACTTCACCCTCTTGCTCCTCAATTCCACCCACTTCACCCTCTTGCTCCATGCAAAGCTAACCCATTCCACCCATATTCAAGAAGCTCCGATTATGAGTTTTCATCCCAACTGTAATGGAGTTTTGAGTTAATTTGCACAAAAGCAAGTGGTATTATTAAGGATGCAATCGAAAGAGATTAAGCAAGAATATGGTACCAAATTGTTCGGATGTATAAATTGGTGTGACTACTTAATTGTTGGTTATATTGTGATTGAATTGTGCTGATTATTGATGTTGGTGTGCTAAATAGGTGGATTACTTGCTTTAATTGAAAATGAAAAGAGGGTTGAGGTGATTGTGAGATTATGTGTTCAATTTAGTTGATTATATAACTTATGCAAGTTAGACGTGTAACTATGTATTGGAAAGAAAATGTGACACCTTAACAAATTAAGGTTAGTTAGACTAGGAGAAGTATGTGTTGTGGAGTCACTAATGTCCGAGGCTTTAAATGAGGAATTGAATTTAAGCTTTGTCAATCTCAAATGACCTAACATTAGAAACCAAATTTCCACTTGGATAACAGTTCCAGCAGGAAATGATTGAATCCATAAGAAGAAGGAAGTTATCTAAGTGTTGTTTGTTTAAGTGAAGTAGTTTAATTGANNNNAGATTTAGTAATTTAGATTGTTAATTGGATTATTCTATTGAGAGTGCTCAAGAAGTGTAAAAGAGTATGTTAAATCCGACAAGTTGGGCCACTTAGTTGGTGGTGAATCATTGGAATTATAGAGCTATAATTCAAAGGTGATAATGTGAACAAAGCAAGAGAAAGCAACGTGGAAGTTTAAAGTCACAAAATAACTAGAACTAGATGGAACTAGTTTTAAATGGGTGCCTAAATTAAGTACCCTTAATTATTTAACATGTGAAAAACTCAAAGAAAACTGAAATGGAAAAAAAAAAAAAAGAACTACTAAGAGTACATGCAAATATGTAACGACTTACAAGATTAAACTTCTATGAATCCAGAGATTCCATGGAGGCTACTCACGAAAAGGAATCAAAAAACCAAAGCTTAAGAGGTAACGATTCATTTCCCAAGGTACTTTATTACTTATACCCTTCAAAGATGTTTATATTTTCATTTAGTAATATTAAAAAGTTCTTATTTAGTCAATGGAACATTTAGAACCAATGTCATTGTTCAACAAGCAATGCACAACGATCATAGTTCATAAGATTCTACTAGCATAATTCATTAGCTTGGGCCCTTCCCATAATTTGGAAAATTAACAACTCATGTGTTCACCGATGCCATAGCTACCATTCAAATGTTCGGGTCTTAGTCTTTCCCAAAAGTAAATAATTTCTTGAGCAATTCTGAGTACGATCCTATTTAGAACACAATTTCAATGCTAACTTAAAGTTACAAGCATGCTCACTTACTATGTTAAAAATGTATTTTATCCTGTAAGGACAACGTATTGAATTTGTAGCTCATTTTCTTGTGTTGTGTCTTCTAAGTTATTTTAAGAAAGGAAAAGCAAGGTAAGGTTAAGCAAGAACTTTTTGAGGCAAAATGAATAGGAAAAGCTATCCAAGGCAGTGACCATAACTTATGCCCATTGTTAGGCTATTTTGAGCTCATATGAAGCAACTTTTGGCTTAAGGGCTTATAGACTAGAATAAATGTAGATCAATTTTAGAGTGTTAAACGATCTGTGATACTACTCTAGATGCTTCATTAACGATTGTAATGCTTTGCTTATGTAAATGTTTAAGTTGTGAAAATGACTTTGCCTTAAGGTCAGAGCCAAATAATTACATGTCGATGTTATGTCTCTAAAAGATATTACAGTAATGCCCTAACTTAAATTGTGACTTCCTTTGTTTCATGTCTTGCACACTTAATAAGGTTTAATAGGTGTTTAAGTTAGGGGCATTACACTTCTCCAAATGGTTGGTGAAGATAAAAGCCTCCATCCACCACTATCCTATTAGGACCCTCTCTAGCAAGCACCATAGAGGTTCTTGCCTCGTTTAGAAGAGAAATAACAGTACAGAGATCGATCTAGGGGGAGGTGCAGGGGCAAGTAAATAAGGATAAGGAGGAGGAAGAGGATAAAGATACCTGGGAGGAGTGGGTGGAAACATCAACAAAACCCCCAAATATCTCGAGGGCCCTACGTACTACAAGCAAGGGTAGTTTGTCCGAACAGGACCCCTAGCCCTTTATTCAGTAGTAATAATGGGCCACTGGCCAATATATCCCACAATGCCATCAAAAATTTCCCCTTCAATGGGGAAGGGCTAGAAGAAATACGCCACGCATAGTGTGGGCGTACTAGGCCCTAAAGCAAGACCAGTCACCTATAAGTTTGCCCCGGAAGTAATTATAAACAACGTCCTTTTTGACAAAGTCAAGAAGGCATAAGTCATTAAGGGCATTTATTGAGAAGACATGCCCTGTATTTCCTTTACTCTCTTCTTTGTTATAAACCTCCTCTATGGTATCTCAAATAGTAGAATCGCTAAAGATTCTTTTTGTACGGGTTTAGAGGGGCGGGAAACATGGCCTACTAGCCCCAAGTGGACCTCTAATCGCTGCTGTTGTGAGATATTGATGTATAGAAATGATATGAGGAGAAGAAAGAGGTGGAAAAACGCTTGAAAAGGCTTGACAAAGGATTGAAAGTCACATAGACAAACACACTTGTTTAAGAAGCCTAGAAAGGACTAAGAGATTTCTTAAAGAAATTAAACTCAAAAAGTAGAATTTATAGTCAAGATTAGGGGAAAATGCATTTCTATATCGGAGGTCCCAAGAGATACAAAGTCCAATCAAGAAATATTCAGAAACTGTACTAACCATCATTGCTAGAATGGGGTAATAGAGAGGAGGTGAAAAGGCAGTCTACAAAGGTAGCTTCAGGCTTCCGTGAATAGGCACCAAAATAAGTTCTCTAGAATTAGAAAAGTAAATTAGCTAAAGATTTGAAATTTCAAAGTAAGAGAATTAAAATTCAATTGGAGGAAAATTTTTCGAAAAAATGGATAAGATCGGTGGGAAAAAACTTGGCTAAATCTCTTTAGGAAAAAGTTTAGATCAATGAAGGTAATTAAAAAACTAACCTTAAGAAAGCTCTTAAGGTATATTTTGGTCCCAAGCAAGCTTAGTCACCTTAGAGGAGGGGTGAGTAAGGTAACCACAAATAATTTTAAATTAAAACTTAAGCATAAGATGTAACAGATTATAGGAAACTTAAGGATGTTGAATAATAAAGCAAGGACACTGAACAAACAAATCAAGGAAGTTGAGTGGTAAGACAGCAAAGTAGACAGTATAGCACACGGAGTTTAATTTGTTCATGAGGTTCATCGCTTAAGTGGGCTATGTCCCCACTTAAGGACATTTCCTTAGGAATCAACCACTTGTATTAATTTACTGTGAGATAAAACACTATGTAAACATCTTGTCAAGGACCTTCATTATAACACACCCTCCAAGAGCTCTCTTCAAGTGATTCTTCCTAAGTCCCCCCTTAGGAAGGATGACTCTCCCAGTCTACCCTCTTGCTTAGAAGTAGGATTCTCACAACCTCTTACCTCTCAAGGATTCTCAAATTTGTGCACAAGAATTACAATGATTTGGAAGTTAATCTCCCAAGAGTACAATAACATCTAGAATATGAATTAAAGTCTTTTATGTTGCGTACTCTTCTTCTTTAGCTAAGGAATCCATGGATTAGCATACAGTATAAGACCATTGGATGCTTTTTAAAATCCCATTGGATGTTTATCTCTAATGACTATAAGCTAGTTCAAGGGACTTGATGTCAATTTACTTTTCCAATGACTTCTCAGTCAGCTATTGGTGTCTTATGGTTTAAAAAAGGAGGTTCTTCAACCTTCATTTGATGTGTAAGCCATTGGATTCCATTTTTTGATAAGGCAGAAACTGCTCTTTCAAGCTCTACTATTGATATTCTCTCTTGTTTGCATAGACACTTACAGTTGTCCCTTTCAACAAAAGTGCTTTTGGTCTTTGCTTAATTTGGGACGTATTTGAACTTGCTTTCTAAGCTTCACAAATGTAACTAACTGTTATATCATGAAAGCCACATATTCAATCTTGCTTCTCGAAGACTACTCAATAAATAACTAGCAAGATTACTGATTAATTTAATTTTAAATATTTAATTAATCAAGAATAGCATATTATGGTAAATTACTACCTCTTCGAGGGCAAAACACACAGCTAAATTTTAAGCACGAAATGAATAAATTTTGTGCCAAAATCTGTACTATGTTTCCTTATTATGGCATTGCACATATACGAATGATTTTAATTTATCAAGTAGATATGTAAATTTTAAAATTTATTAATTAATCAAAGTAACATAAAATTCATTTTAAGCTCAATTCAAGTTGTACCAAGTTTATGATTCTGACAAGGTTTTATTCCTGAAAATCGTATCAAGGTCATTGATGATAAGAGTTCAAGGTATTTGAACTCTAGATTTATAAATTTAAGCAGTCAGTTACCAAATGATCTATTACCAAATTACTTGCAAGTAGATAAGCACATGGAGAGGATTCATGCAATTTTCAAATAAGATATATTAACCCTTTATCTATATGAAAAATGTGCCTTGAAATCAAAGCTCATATAAAACATATAATCACATCATAATGAGGTCATTCTTCAGTTTAGGTAACTCAGAATTTAAGGTGAAGAATTTCTACTGAGATAAAGAGGCTAGGAGATGATTTAGGCAAATAAAAGCTCAAAAGGCAATGGGCGATGGCATAATGAGAACCCACAAAAAAGATTGACCATATCTACCAGGGTTAAGCAATTTGGGCCGAACATAATTTCAATAAATCCTAAGTCCACCAGAAGCCTTGATATGACCCATATGTGTACTTCTAAATTTACAAGAAACCAGAAAGACCTTTGAGCCTGAATAAAATTAGGAAAATAATCTATACCTGAAAAATATGGAGTTCTAGTAAAATTACTCTAACGAACCATCCCAAAACCCTATAAACAAGCCATGGGCTTGATTAAAGACATGTCGATTAAACTTTCATAAGTTATAATGAGATTACTATTCTCCTAAAATTCTTCCTGACTTGAGCCTCATAGGATCTTAAAGAGGAGAAATCCCCTTCTTTGAGATTTGTTCTGCACATAAGCCTTGGATAGTAATACAAGTTACTCAAAGTTTCCAAAGAATCTCATAAACTCTATATATCGTACCTCAATATCCAAGAAATTAATCAATTATACATCAATCTAAATCGAGCATTATAACAGTAATTCATAATAAGTTTAATTCACTAAAAGTTACTTGTTATTATTCATTTTTTGAACTTGCCTTGATTGAAAACAATTTCAACTAAAAAGAGACATGCACGTAGAAGCGATATTTGGATTATATGGGGCCCTTGTAGAAAAGAGTTTGGTTTCATCCAAATTTAGAAAACTGAATGTTACTCAAGATTAGCTTTTTCTACAAATAAAAACATAATTCCAAGGAGGTATAAACTTGAACACGTCACTAAAACTATCTCTACGAACGAATACGATACCTAATGCCTCATTGTGTATAGAGCAATAGAATGAAAACATGGTAGTTAGAATTTAAAAAAAAAAGTGACAAAAAGAATAAAATAGCATAAGTGTTGAACAAACTATTAAGGTTAATCAAATTGGAGAGGAATGATATGATGAATGAAATTCAGGGATATGGGGAGAATTTATAACTCTTAATTTCAATTGTTTGGCAACTTAATTAGAAATAATTTCCTAAAGGATGTGGATTTAGGTAAATTAGAGGCTGCTAGGGGGTTTTAGTAGACCTATACGCTTTGGGTTGACCAAATCTTTCAAAATTTAATTATGGATTATATAAAACCAATCAATCATGAAGTATAGGTGTGGATGATTCCATTTCCATGCCTAGCTAGGTTCAAAAAGTTATGAACCAAATGCAACCTAAAGTTCTGAACAAAGAAGGAACAATAAAAAAAGTATATAATAAATGATAACTAACCATGAAACAAATATGCCATTGAGGAATAAGTCTGAAAGCAATTAAAAAAAATCTTAAGAAAGTCATACTAGAGTCTTGGTACTATCTCACATGTGAGCTGAGATGTGGAATTACGAAAAAGTTGGGATTTCTCTCGTTGATAAATTAAGAGTCCTTGAACATATATATAAGTTATAAGCTATTCTATTTATTATCAATTGATTTAGGTGGAACCTTACTTGAAATTATATACTTTCTCGCTTTATAAAGGTACAATTTATATAAAATTATGTAAGATTGACCAAGGGTTTATCAAGTGGTAAGTCAAATGCATCATTCTGCACAATTGAGACTAGCTCATGGCATCAAATAGAAATGATATGCAATTGATCCTTTGAGATATAAGATCATCACCCAAGCTGTGCTATTCAATATACTATCTTTAGGAATTCTGAGAGAAAGATCAAGCTCAACCCTTCTAGTTTTATAAAATGTATCCACCTATCAGACATGTTGCCTGTGGGGTTATTAATATGCACTTCACAACACTTCAAAACTAATACAACAACTACTACAACTTCTATTATGGGTCCCACTTTTTAGAAAGATCAGATGTAAACAGTCTTATCTTTGCATGTATCATTACCAACAAAGAGGCTGATTCCAATACACCCACAAAAAGATTTGAGAAAATATTTTAGATTTAAAAAGAACCTTTGGTACAAAGGGAGCAAAAAGGCAAAACAACAAAAACTAACAAGTGGTAACAGTAATAAATTTAGGGGGAAAAAAACCAAAAATATAATTATACAAAAATAAGCTAGCTTAGATTAGTTACATCCATATTGACTTCTTATCCAATAGAAAATTGAGACCTTATTTTCTTGTACACTTGACTAACCTAGGTGCCTAAATTATTGTTCACGCTAATATTCATACTAATACATAATGGTGAAAAAGGCAAGTACTTGCATCTTTGGGATGACCTCCACAAAGCAGAGCAAATAATTAATAAAGACATAGATAAAAGGAAATCACACCTTCTTGTGCAGTTAACAGTAGCCCCTTAAGACCTTCATTCATCATTTGAGGGGTGGTTGATAAATGTTATTACACATTTTTAAGCCTTAAAGTCAGCAAAATCAAAAGGCTAAGCATGGAGAATTAAAGGTTTAAAATTTAACATGTTATAGACCAAATTGTAAATTGGCCTTTTGACTTTGAGTTTTGAAGGAAATTAAAGGACATACTTTTAGGTGTGGAAGCAAAGGATCTTATTGCTCGAGAATCGCTCACAAACAGACGATCAAGTGGTGGTTACTAGAGTCATCGTCGATTTACCGCATCCCAAACCCGAACCTCGGGTGATGGCGAGGAAGTCATGACAGATAAGGAGAGACGTGAGATTCTGTTTACGGTTAATATAATTAATACCAATTAATTTCCTAAACCCCTCTTTATATAAGTGTAGGTTATATTAGCCACCACCACTTAGGTGGCGATCGCGGCCGTCTAACCCTAATCCACTAGGACTAGCCAGCAACTCCCATTCGGTCACATAAGTCATAAATGACATGTTTGTCCATGAATCATAATCCTTCACACTTCATGTGAGGAATAGGACGTGTGACTAGAAACTAACCAATAGTATTATATTAAGTTATCATCTAACTAATGTAACACCTTCATGTAACACGATAACCGAAATCATCCAAACATCATTGGTAGCATACCTAGTCCCTTTATCTTAGATGATACATCGTATAATTATATACTTAATATAATAGGCTGAGCTAATGTCATGAAAATGGATAGATTCTCCTTGAACACTCATGATATTCCATCTTCGTTTAACTGCTTCCCTAACGTGCTCTTGTTGAACCGTATACATCTTAGCCCTTAAGAAACAAATTAAGGTAGCATCATTAGGATCAACTTCTTATCATAGCTATAAGTTGAAGGGTCATCCTTCATAAGGTCACACAATGACAAAAGATAAGGAAGTCAATTGTCATTCCCTGTATAGGTTATCTCATAAGCACACACAGTGTAAAATATGTGTCATGACATAACTCCTGCTCAACTAGGCATGTTACTCTATATGCCTTGCAAATTACCAATCTATATCTTACCTAAAAATCTAACCTGGTTGATCAATATAATAAATGTTAATCATGATCATATAGACTCAGCTTTAAGGCTTCAATATGAAATTTGATATTTCATATTCTACTCCCTCGACTCTTATCATAGACTCACTAAAGCAACTATATTCTAACATTCATACACCACGATTATGATGAATCACTATTGCATGCTCATCCTGCCCCACTACTCCAGCATTCGGG
Source organism: Stenocereus thurberi (assembly GCA_002740465.1). Lineage (NCBI taxonomy): Eukaryota > Viridiplantae > Streptophyta > Magnoliopsida > Caryophyllales > Cactaceae > Stenocereus > Stenocereus thurberi. The sequence continues at coordinate 9,713 of NCQT01073074.1, forward strand.
TGATTGTCTGTGTCACTAGGCCAATCAAAAGCCTATAATATTTCAATATACATAACATGCAATAGTAAATNATAAGTATTTAGAAAAGAAATATCAATTGTTGTTACATAAATGATCTATACAACAGAAAACATATCCATCACCTAACAAGATACACCCAAGTAGAACCTTATGAATTCATGGAATCAACATATGAGCTTTGAATGCATCACTATGAATAGGTTTAGTCAAGGGAACAAAAATCATCTTGTTAGTGTATATATAATTAATGGCAATGTCCTTTGTCTTTGTGCTAAAAGCAACATACTTTGGCTCCATAGTTAACAGTGTTGTGCAATTTTACTTCTTACTGCACTATAATATGGCTCCCCACTTAGGGTGAAAGCATATCCTGAGGTAGACCTAGACTCTTCCTGGTCAACACCTCAATCAGCATTCAAGTATCCCCTTAACCTTAGGTGCTTATCCTGATAGCAAAGGACTAGGTTAGTCATACCAAGAACGTAGTGCATGCCTTCTTTTGACGGCTTGTCAGTGAGCAAGCCTTGGATTACTTTTGGTAATGATTTACCAAACTAACTACAAAGCAAATATCAGGTTGTGTACATAATATGACATATATTAAGCTTCCTATAACATTAGTGTAGGGAACACTACTAATTTTCTATTTTTCATCATCTATTTTAGGGCATTGATGAAGACTTGAGGTTAGACCCTTCTCAACTGGAGTGTTTATGGGCGTAGAATTAAGTATATGAAAAATGTTCTAACGCCTTTTTAATGTATGCTTCTTAGTATAAACCCAACAACTTCTTGGAATGGTTTCTGATAGTTTCCATACTTAGGACATTCCTAGCTTCCCCCATGCCCTTTATCTCAAAGATAGAGGATAGCCACTTCTTTAGTGGCTTCAATCATCTCCATTTTGTTCCCACCTAGAAGTACATTGTTCCTACCCAAAAGTACATCATTGATGGACAGGTACGAAATATAATGCCCCCTTCCCCCAGTTGTTCTCTCGACATACACACAATTAAAATCACAGATATGCTTATAGAATTTAAAGTATTGTTATCTGGAAGATTGCTTTGGACCATATATAGATTTTAAAGGTGGCATATGTTGTCCTCTTGACCCTTTGATACAAAACTAAAGGTTTGGTCTACGTAGATCTCTTCCTTAAGGTTGTCAGCGAGAAAGTAGTCTTTACGTCTATTTGGGGCAACTCAAAGTCCAAATGGGCAACTAGGTTACGAGTAGCCAAATAGAGGCTAATCCCACCATAGGTGGAAAAAAAGGTTCTTTGTAGTCCTTACTCTTAATTTGGGCAAAATCATGCATCACTAAACGGGCATTCAACTTGTTAATCAACCCAACTTCACGACGCTTTATCTAAAAGACCTATTTGTTTCCAATAGATTTATGTCGAAGTGGAAGATCAATGAGTTCCTAAATCTTGTTTCTTGCCATTATATCCATCGCATCCCACAAGGTGTCCATACACTCTTTGGTGAATCAACTACCTCTTGAAGAGAGGTAGACTCCCCTGCTTCCAAGGTAGTGCATAGAAATATTTTTCCTTCAATCTGAAAGTATCATCGACACATTCTTTCATGTTCACTTCTTCGGATTTTGGGACCTTTATTATTTGCTTGTCTCATTAAGGACCTCCTTCACCTATCTCAGAAGAGGCGTGAGACCTTTTTGCATGTGGATAAGCATTCCCACTACACCTTTGAGGTGTGAGATGCTGAATGTGTGGTCTAACCGAATGTTCTGAACTTAGAGATTAAGGACGAACCTCATCCTCAAGTTGATTCTCCTCGAAAATTAGAGATGGAGGACGAACCTCATTCTCCTGAATAGGCAACACTTTCACTGTTCCTCTTAGATAGTGAAGGTGTGTCATCATCAGTGATTCAGTGAGAATTCAAATCCTTCCCCTCACCAAGAAGGCCTTGTTGTACCTAGGGATGGGGACGGGGGGCATATTCCCCGTCCTCATCCCCGCTAGGATCCCCGCTCCTCGTCCCCTGCCCCGTTCCCCTTTACGAAGAAAAAACCTTCCCCGTCCCTATCCCCAGTTAATCCTCGATAGGGCCCCAGCAGGGATTTTTTCCCGCAATTGTTTTTTCACCTAATCAAACTCTTCTAAACTCCATGCAACAAAAGTGTAATAAAATTCATTAAATTTTACAATCCAAACCAAATTAAAATTTAACAAGTTATGCAACATAAATCTAACAATATACAAATTATACAAAACAATTCAACCAAATTCTACAGCAAGTCAAACACAACCATAATTCAAGAACTAAAAGTTTAAAACACAACCAAAGTTCAATAATCCTTNNNNACGAAATACAACAATGTCCATAATTTAACAAAGAAACCTAAGTGAAAGTCATCTAAACATCAGGTCATCTTCAGTCTCACCATTTTTATAATCAGCCGAAGGAAAAATGAGGAAGATTGAAAGAATCAGCCCAATTTCAAATGCCAATAGACAAAATATGGTTATGTATCTAAGGTTTTTGCCAAGAAAATTACAAATATAATCTTCCTTGTTTCATTTAAAAAATTTAAAACTGAGGTTACTTGTGTAATTTTAATTAAACATAGGGACAGGGACGGGGATTTTTCCCCAGCCGAGGTATCGGGGACGAGGATAAATCCCCGACGGGGAAACAGAGATGGGGACGGGGGGTCTACATCCCTATCCTCATTCCCATCCCTCCGCGGGGATTAATTTTTTGCCCCATCCCCGTCCCCGTCCCCGTCCCTGTTGGGGATGGGGATTTTCCCCCACTTCGGGACGGGGCCCTGATGGGGACAGATTTTCTCCAACTTTTTGCCATCCCTAGCTGTACCTCATATAGTTCCAAGTCCTTTTTTAATTTCACCAATATTTGGGAACTCATCCTCAAGAAAATCACATTGTGGGAATCGATTTCTGTCATGTCATCATTCAAATGTTCTATGTACATCATATACTATTGGGATACCTTATGCACACCATCTTGGTAGCTCTCCGATCAAGTTTTCCTATTTGTGGTTTGGGTTATACACATATCTAGCTGAACTCCATGGGCATAAGTGATCCAAGGATGACTTTTTCCATATTATAGCTCATATGAGCTAGCTGGTACACTTTTGTTTGCCACATGTTTAAAGACATAATCTGCTGTGAGCATCGCATTCCCCAAAAATAAATTGAGAGTTTAGCAAGGGCCATTATTGACCTGACCGTGTTAAGCAATGTACGGTTCCTAAGTTCTAAAACACCATTTTGCTATAGAGTGTATGAAATTGTTAGCTATTTTCGTATACTTTTTTCCTCGTAAAACTCTTTGAACATATGACAGAGATATCACAACCTTGATTGGTTTGAAGAGTTCTATCTGTTCGTTCTAATTGGGTCTTTACTTCCACTACAAAGTGTTTAAATACATCAAGTACCTAATAATGGTCAAATAATAGGTACACATATCGATATCACATATAATTTATGGCTCCATGATGTGCTTTTAGACTCATAGGCCCGTAGATGTCAGAGTGAATCAACTCTAAGGGACTCAATGCCCTCAAAGCCTAACCAAAAGATTTTATTGTTACTTTGTTAGCTAAATATGGCTCAGAAATTGGTGACTTAACTCTAGTAAGGCCCTGTTCTTATCGTAGGTATATTGCAGTTGTGAAATGGAAAAGGGTGGGAAGAAGTAAATGGGGGTGAGTAGGAGTGATTTGTTGCATGCGGGGATGGGAAAGAGTGGGAAGGAGTAGAACGGAGTTGGAATATTAATATTAGTTATGTTAATGATTTGCAAAATAAAATAATTATTGATAATTATTATAATAATTATTATTAATTAATAATAAAAATAATATTAATCATAATAATAATTAATAATAAAAATAATAATTAATAAGAATAATTGTAATAATAATTCTTATTAATATTAATAATATTAATAATATTAACATTAACAATAATAATTAATATTAATGATTATTATTAATAAATATTAGTCATAATTACAATAATAGTTATTATTAATATTATTAATAACAATAATAATTATTGTTGTTAACAATAATAATAATTAATATTAATCTTGATCATCAAAAAATTACTAATTACTAACATTAATAATAATTCATAATAATAAAAAACTACAAATATTAAGTAAAATATTATTAATATTAATAACAATTAATATTAGTAATTATAAATACTAACAAGTATTATTTAATAATTAGTTAATTAATGATAATAATTATTACTATTAATAAAAATAATCACTATTAATCTTATTATTAACAATTGATAACTAATAATAATAATCAATAATTAATAGTAATCTTTTTATAATGATTTTGAATTAATAATAAAAATAATAATGAGTCACTAATAATAACATTTTTTCAAATTAATAATCCTAATAACTAACAATAATAATTATTTTTTAGATTAATGATAATCCTACTAATTGTTAATATTAGTAATAATAATTATATTAAAGTAAATATTATAGTAAAAGTAATAATTATTACTAAATATTGCTATTAACAATAATAATTATTATATGTATTTGTTGTAATGATTATTATTACTAACAAATGTTAGTAATAAATTCAATAATAACTATTGTTAATAATAAAAATAATTATTGCCATTACTTTTAAAAAAAATAACAATAATGAATATTAATATTAATATCATTAATAATTACCAATTACTAATGTTAATAATAACTAGTAACAACAAAAATAATAATTAGTAATGTTAAGAAGAATAATAAAAATTATCATTAATATTATTCATAATAATGATTAATTTTGGTAATTATTAACATTAAAATTTATTATTTCATTATTATATCATTAATGATAGTAATCAATAATAATTGTTATTGGTAATATAGAAAATAATTATTAGTAATATTATTTGATCATTAATAATAATTGTCAATAATAATATATAACAACTAATAATCATTATTATTAATTTTAATAATAATAATTAACAAGAATAATTACAATAACAATTCCAATCAATAATAATAATCATAATGGTTATTAATATTTTTAATAATAATTGTTATTGTTAGAATTAATATTAATAGTAATAACAATTATCATTATTAATAATATTAGTAATAGTTATTGTTATTATTATTGCTGTTAAAAATAATAATAATTCATGTTAATATTAATAATAATAAAATTACTAATTACTAATATTAATAATAATTGATAATTATAAAAATAATAATTATTAATAACAAGAATAATTATTGTTATTATTACTATTAACAAACAATAATTATTATTTAATGATTAATTAATTAATAATAATTGATATTATTAATATAAAAATAATTACTCCTAATGTTATTATTAATGAGCAACATTTATTATAAGAATATTAATTATTAGGTAATAATAAAAATAATAGTAAATCATAAAAAATTATTAATATTAATAATCATTAACCATAATAATTACAATAACAATTCTTATTAATGTTAATAATCATTATCACAATAACTATTAATATTTATAACAGTTGTTAATATTAATATTAATATTAATATTAATATTGATAATTAATAATTAATTATAATTAATTATAATTATGATTATAATTGTAATTGCTATAATTAGTACTAGTCCTTCAGGTTAATAATAATTACAATAATATTTACTATTCATATTAATATTAATTATTGTTATTACTGTAAATAATAATTATTAATATTAATATTAATATTAATGATAAAAATTACTAATTAATAATATTAGTAGTGCTAAATATTGCTAAAAATAATAGTAATATTAAAAATAATAACAATTATTATTGCTATTAATAATAATTATGAATAAAAATATCATTAATATTAATAACTATTATTTAACAATTAAGTAATTAATTAATCAATAATGGTGATAATTAATAACAATAGTTATTGTTAATATTAAAAATAATCACTATTAATATTGTTATTAATTAATAATAATTAATAAATAACAATTCAAAATTAATAATTAAAAATGATTATTAACTGATAATTAAAATAATAATGAATCATGGTAATAATTGTTATTGATATTAATAATAATTAATAATAATAATTACAAAGAATAAGGTCTAAGTCAATCTAGAAGACCATCTTTCAATTAGTGGGAAGGAGGAGAAGTAGTGAACATTGCTTTTAATATTATTTTAATGAGCGGTAAGGAGTGGGAGGGGTGGAGTGGGAAGATTTACCAACGAAAAGAACAGGGTCTAAGTCAATCTAAAAGACCTTCTTTAGCTAACTTGATCATTCGATCTTGGCCCATATGGCCAAGTCGAACGTGCCTTTTAATAGACTCAAAAAACATAGTTAAAAAATGAGATAAAAATGAAAAATGTTTTATATTGTCCAAATCCAAAACAACGAAATCATCTTTGAACGGTTCATGGCCAAACAAATTGTCATTACAAAATGTTCAAGCCATTAAGATAACATTTAAAAAGAGAAACCTAATCTCATTAAAGTGAGGAAAGATACAAGGAAACACTGCACCTTAGGTGTATAAAGAATATCATGAAGAAACAACGTATTCTCTACACGGAGGTTGAGTTTATATGCCCATATGTAAAGGACACTTTCTTCACTGTCGTTCCCTAGGATAAGTAGTCTGTAAACCCACTGAGTCACATTGAAATTTCACAAAACCAGCTCATTCCTGAACTATGTGCTTGGTTGGTCCCATATCTACAACCCACTAAGGAAAGGAGTTAGGCAACTAATGCGTGGGAGCACACAGTTGTATAGGGCTCAATCTTTCCACAGTTATAGCACTCCACATGCTATATTCTTCTCTATGTTGCCCTTAGCTTTTTTCCTTTTTAGCAATACCACTCTTAGGTCCGGAGCTATAAGAGGGGAATGTCTCTGGTCAAATCTGATGCTAAGCTGATACTACATACCCTTAGTGGTGGGATAGCTTTCAAATTCCCCACTAGATCATCATGCATGCACTACACCATAGTATAGCATGCTGATCAATCCTTCTCGAACCATTCTTTGGGCTCTTTTGATATTGCTCACTAGCAGCTACATCTTTTCCATCCTCATCTTTATTTACCCTAGCTTACATAAAACTCATCAAAGGTTCTAACAATTCATATTTGTTCAGAAGAAACTCGCATAAGACTATATAAAACACATCTACATAAATTTATTAAATTGTAATTGACTTAAAACATATTCACATAACACTTTTAAAGATAATATTGTACAAAACATATTTATACAACACAACCATTACTGTAAAACATATTCAAAAAAAATATTCATTAATTGTAAAACACATTCATAATATTACGAATTTAAATTCATAAGAGGAATCTATAAAAGTACTGCTTAGCATAAAACACATTCTTGTGATAACATGAAATGAATTGAACATATATATAACATATTTATATAAGATGACTAAATAATAATTGTCATGAAACATATCCATATTATATAAAACATGTTTATATAATAGAACTTATTAAGTGAAACAAATTCATAAATCACTCAGAAATAATTATATAAAATACATTCATATTTACTACAAATTAAAATATCATGAAATGAATTCATGTAATGTTTCTCAATAAAACACATTATATGAAATAATTAAAGTCACCTAATGTAAGATGAACTTATATCTCATCATGTACACTTATTTCATGCTCAAATGAAAACAAATTTCCGCATAGATTACATAACATATTGTTTTATAAAGTGGAACTTGGTGAATAATGTAATTGGTCTTAGCATGGTCTTGCTTAGATAACATGAGCAACACTAATTTGCATAATAAAACAATGAAACGAAGACTTCATTGTAGCAGATTTAGTCATAATAATGATGAATAAACAAAAACTTTTTAAAAAAATTGATTTGCACTAGAGTAATTCACGAATCAAATAGATAGTGCATACCGACTCATAAATCCTAAAAATGCTCAAAAACAAAGAGTTCAAAAATTATTTTCTTTAATTTTATTTTAAATTTAAACTCTCCTTCCCTCAAGCCTCACTTCCCAGCCAATGAGCTTACGAGATGACCTTTTTTTCCCATATTGGTGGCCGTGGCTACCGGAGAGCAAGCGCTATAGTGACAGAAACTCTAGACAGTGAAGGAAATTAGAGGCAGGAGCCTTTTGCTTTTTCCTTGATCATTCACGGCTGCAACATGTACATTATATATAGACAAAGCATCTACCTATCCTCAGCCAAAATGCATGAACGTAGTGTAGCCTAGAGGTCATGAAATAATTACAAAAGGATTTACAAGGTTGTCAATTACAATTCTTCATTCCCCCTCAAGTTGGTGCATGGAAATGAATCATGCCCAACTTGCTTCATAGATACTGAAACTGTCGCTTTGCAAGAGCCTTAGTAACGATGTCGGCGGGTTGAAACCGAGAAGGAGCATGAAAGATATCCAATCTCCTGAATGATATTTCTCATGCACAAAATGACAATCAATTTCGATATGTTTAATGCGCTAGTGAAACATCAGATTCTTAGCAATATGAAGCGCGGCCTGACTATCACAAAACAAATGCATAAGTCATGTATGAGACACTCCCAAAGAGGCAAGAAGAGCCTTTAACCAAACAAGCTCACTAGTGACTGCTGCCATAGAGCGATATTCTGCTTCAGCAGATGATCTCGAGACTGTGGTTTGCTTGTTAGTCTTCCACAAGAAGGAAGAACCCCCTAGCGTAACGAAGTAGCTAGTCAAGGAGCACCTGGCGAGCAGACAAGCACCCCAATCAGAATCACAAAATGCAGAGAGATGTAGAACGTTGTTGGCACAAAGTAGAATCCCACAGTTTGGT